>QRFJ01000886.1:66951-128154 GCA_006176705.1 Cocos nucifera | reverse complement strand
AGAATTGGCTGACACTTGTAAATACACTTCTAGGGGAAATTATAATTTTGACAAATCAATAAAATTATTTTCTATCACATATGTGTATTTAGTGTCTGTGATACATCCTTTGAGTTAATGGTAATGATAATTCATATTTTCAAGAGTTGAAAATTTAAGACATGAATAATCATTATTAACTCATAAAATGCTCCCGACCATAGGATCATCACGAGAATGGTGATTGATCCAGAAGGTTGGTGTACAATCGCTTCTCTTTAGTAGATGAGTCTTGAGTCTACGGTGTGGAGACACCAGAGCGAGAGTATAGATACTCGTTAGAGAATGAGGGCACTGAGCGTGACCACCTCGAGTAGTCATTAGGGAGTCTACCTTCTCGTCAATGACTGACTCGATGCTGCAGTAGTGTGTCTGGTTCTTTGACCTGAGGTGCATCGACAGTTCACCTTGAGGGTGTTATAGTTTGACTACACCATTACTCGATCTCCTAGCCATATGGAATCCTGAGGTGTATGTTGGCTATAGCATGTTCATTGTAGGAACTAGATGGCATCAAGATGGAATCTATCTACCTCGGTGGTAGAGGAGCAGCCCTATGATGATCATGAGAATCAAGTCCAGAAGCCCATGGCCATGGCAGAGTGAAATAATAGAAAGAGTTTCTATTTAGATTTTCACATCGGACTCGAATCGAATGATTACATCATATGACAGAAACTAGGGTTTGACGAGTTTACCTTAACCCTAATCTGATCGAGGCTCAAGATAGAAGGACTTAATCACACAGGTAGCTGCACCAAGAGGTTCGCATTCAGCTCTGATGGGTTGCCACCATATACTGCTAGGTGTCACTGATGGATTTTGGGAGCAATTAGAATGATTTAGATGATCGATCATTCTAGCTGTTCGAATCAGAAGAGTTCTGATCCATCGAAAGGAGTTTCGATGATGTCGATGATAGAGATCATGACATATCCCATTACCATATAGAACTGAACCTAACTGGGTCACACAAACAAGGGTTTGAATCTGGTGATCATCAATTAAACTGATCCAGTTCAATTGATCTGAATGAGATTCAATTAGGTTCAAGAAAATCGTGCTAGCACTCGATTGAACCTAACGTTCTTCTTTTACTATCATAAATAAGTTGTCCTGTCTGAGCCAAAGGAGTTTGTGCTCAATCAGAGGCCTTCATATGGTCTGACTGGAGGTTGTCCAAGTCAGAAAAGGTTGTCTTATTTTGTAAGACATTACCTGCCATTTTTGGTCACCTGCCATTTTTTGTTCTTTGACTTTGGTCAAAAGTCTACCTTTGACTGGTCAAACATTGACCATTGACACTTTGACTTTTGACCACATGTCATGCACCTATTGGAGAGCTGGTGGGGGCCTGTCCCCCTGCTAGAACTTGGCAAGAAAGAGGGCATGTGTGCCCAAGTTGGAGGCGCCTAGGAGTCCCTATTGGACAGGGACTCCATCTCCTTTTTGGATTCCAATTAGAGTTCTCCTAAGAACCAACTTTGACTGATCTTAGGCCGCCATCTAAGGAGGAATCCAAGAGACTCTATTTCAACCAATCAGATTTAGATCTGATTTTATAAAGGGTTATGATTGGTTGGGAAGAAGAGGAGTTGGATCACAGATAGTCTATAAATAAGACCCTGCGCTCAACTCAAAAAGCATTAAAAATTCCCATGCCCCAAGGCTTCCTCTCCTTTCCTCCTCCATGCCAAATCCATCTTCTCCCTCTCCTCTCCACGCCCAAAGTGGTTTGGATTCTTGGTTGGTGCAATCCAGATGAGAGAAAGGCGACAGAATACTAGAAGGCTGCGCTGCTGCAAAGGACAACTACTGATCTTCGAAAGGCATTTTGAAGATCCTTCAGATCAGATCCAGATATGATTTTTGGAGATGTGATGGAGAAGAAGAGGATCTTCAGATCCAGCCCGAGTGGATACCGATAGAGGCCAGGCACTTGCGTGGCTAGATCTAGAACCTTCCGCTGCTTACAGGATCATCAACGGATAATAGGATTACCCACTTCAAGATAAATTAAATTTAATTTAATTTATCTAAATTTATTTTAATTATTAAAATAATAAGAATCAGATCTAAAACATCCTAGATCTGATCTGGATCAAAGAAAAAAAATTTTAAAATATATCTCTTGATCTGATCAGATCTGAATGAACTTGATCCAAAAAATTAGAATTTTTCTTTACAATCCATTTGGTGAAGTAGTCGATCGCAATCAGAAGAAACTTCTATTGTTCGAATGCCATTGGAAAAGAATCAAGTATATCCATTCTCCACTGCACAAATGGCCAAGGTGCGCTTAGTAGAGTAAGCTCAAAGATCGACTGTCTTTGTATGTTTGCATTTCTCTGATAGCGATCATATTTTTTGACGACTCCATAGAATCATGGTACAAGATCAGCCAATAGTATCCTTGCTGAAGTAGTTTTTATGATAAGGATCTGGCTCCTATATGACTTCCATAAATTTTCTAGTGCACTTTTCAGAATGCGAAGTCGACCTCTAAAGGTCGAAGACATCTCAACAGCGGTAGCAAATACGATCTTTTATACAATTTGTCCTCATACAAAACGTACCGAAAGACTTGATTTCTGAGTTTTCGAGGTTCTTTCGGATCACGAGAAAGAACTTTCTCTTTGAGATAGACAACTAACGGGTCAATCCAGCTCAGCTCGAGCTTTGTCTACATAACGAGCTGTGATTCCTCTGAGCTTGGGCATTTTAGAGTTTCAAAAAATACTTCTTTGGATAGTTCGGTTGGGACTAAAGTGGTCAATTTAGAGAGAAGATCGGCTCTCGTATTTTCTATCCTCAGAATCTGTCGAATGCCAAAACTATCGAAGGTTGGAGTTAAATTCTTTACTTTCTCAAGGTATTTTATCATACTTTCCTCTCATGCTTCATAGTTGCCACTAACTTAGCCGACCACTAATTGAAAATCACCATAGACTTGAAGATGATCTACTTTTAATTTTTTTACTATTTTTAATTCGACGATCAGCACTTTATATTTGGCTCCATTATTAGTTGTAGAAAATTCGAAGCGTAACGCGTACTTGGCGACGACTCCCTTGGGATTGACTAAGACTAATCCCGTACCTACTCCAGCAGAGTTGGACGAACCATCCATGTACAGAATCCAAAAATCTTCGAGAAGGTCGGCACTTTCTTCAGAAAGGCTCGATTGCAACCACGGGATGCTAGTCCCATTCTGTTCAAGCTCGACTTCATCTGAAATGGTATATTCAACTATGAAGTCGGCTAGTGCCTGAGTCTTGATTGCTGGCCAAGGTCGGTAGTTGATGTCAAATTTCATTAATTCAATGGCCCATTTTACAATTCTTTCAGAAGAATCCATTTGATGAAAGATTGCTCTGATCGGCTGGTCAGTGAGGAGCGTTATAGCATGTCCCTAAAAGTAAGGTTGAAGTCTTCTTGCTGCAATTAAAAGAGCATAAGTCAATTTTTTTAACTTTGTATATCTAGTCTCAGCATCCCTTAAGATCTGGCTTATGTAGTAGACTGATCGCTGTACTTTTACCTCTTTTTTTATCAAGACTGCCTCTAGCACCATAGATAAGACCACAAGGTAGAGAAATAGCTCCTCTCCAAATTCGGGTTTGGCTAGTAGTGGGGTGAGCCGAGGTAGTTCTTGAGCTCGTCAAATGCTTTTTGGCATTCTTGAGTTCAGTAAAAATCTTTCGACTTTTTGAGGATTTAGAAGAAGGACATGCAGCATTCGACCGATCTAGAGATAAAATGATTCAAAGATGCTATCTTTTCGATCAGACACTGAACTTTCTTGATGGACTTCAGAGCAATCATCTCCTAGATAGCTCAAATTTTTTTCAAATTGGTCTCGATCCCTCATCTCGAGACCATGAATTCCAAAATTTTTTTTGAGGCTACCACAAAGGCATACTTGGTTGGGTTTAGCTTCATTTTATATTTTTTGAGCGTATCGAAAGCCTCTTTAAGGTCAGCAACATGATTGACAGTCTTTCGGCTTTTGATCAGCATATCATTGATGTAAACCTCCATATTGCGGTCGATCTGCTCCTTGAAGATTTTATTGACCAAGCGCTGGTAAGTCACATCTGCATTTTTAAGCTCAAAGGGCATGATCCTATAATAGTAAAGACCACGGTTAGTAATAAAAGTAGTCTTCTCCTCATCTTTTGGTGCCATCCAAATTTGATTGTAGCCAGAGAAGGCATCCACGAAGGTAAGGAGCTTGTAGCTTAAAGTCGCATCCACCAGTTGGTCGATTCTGGGCAAAGGATAGCTATCTTTTGGGTAGGCCTTGTTAAGCTTTTTAAAGTCGATGCACATCCTCCACTTGTGGTTGGCTTTCTTGATCAGGACCATGTTAGAGACCCAAGTCGGATAGCTGATCTCTCGAATAAATTCGACGTTGAGAAGCTTATCAACTTCTTTTGCTGTTACCTTTTGCCTTTCTGGTGCATGGCCTCGAACTCTTTCTTTCACTGGTCAATGCTTGGGGTCAATAGCCAGCCGATGTTCCATAACCTCGACATCAATCCCAGGCATATCCGTCGGAACCCAGGCGAAGACATCGGCATTCCTCTCTAAGAAGGCGATGAGCTGTTTCCAAACATCATCTTCTAAATTGAAGCCAATTTGCACCGTATGCTCCACATTTTTGTCATTCAGGGGGATGGTCACAAGATCTTCTATGGGCTCATCCTGTTCTTTGGCAAAGTCATCACGGACATCTAGTACGTCAATAGGATAAGGGTCGGACTATGCTTCCTTTCGTAGGTCAATTGAATAGCAATGCCTTGCCAGAGCTTGATCTCTCTTGACCTCTCCGATCTCATAATTTATCTAGAATTTCATCTTCAAATAATAAGTGGACACCACCGTCCGAAGTGCATTTAAATCAGGTTAGCCAAGAATTACATTGTAAGTGGAGGGAGCTTTCACTACCAGGCAATCCACCTGCACTCTGAATTATTTTGGATATTGCCCGACAACCATAACTAGAGTCATTACATCTTCAACTAGTACTATAGTACCAGCAAAGCCTACTAGAAGGAAGTTTATTGGTCCAAGTTGACTATTAGATTTTGATATTTTGGAGAAAGCATCATAAAACAAGACGTCAGCCGAACTTTCATTATCAATTAGGACATGACGTACATTATAGTCCGCTATATTTAAAGAGATTACAACCGCATCATTGTACGAAAATTGTACTCCCTGTGCTCTTTCTCAATGAAGGTTATGGGTTCTTCAGCCCTCCATCTTTTCACTGATCTCCTAGAGCCGCTGGCCTCTTCTTACCGAAATCCCCCAAAGATAGTATTGATGATGCCAAGAGGCAATCGATCTTCTTGTTATTTCTTTCTTTTTAGTAGTTCAGGCTGCCGCAGTATCCTCGATCGATCTTCTCTTGCTTCAGGCCAGCATCTGAGGAATCGATCCAGCCGACTTCTCCTGATGAGCTCCTCGATCTTGTCTTAGAGCTGAATGCATTCTTCAGTATCATGGCCATGGTCATGATGGTAGAGATAGTATTTGTTAGGATTGTGCTTGTCAGGATGAGTGCACATCCTTTCTGACCTCGAGAGTTGCTCCTTGATCTCCATCAATACTTATATTTTTGGAACATTAAGGGGGGCGTAGTTATAAAATCTTCTGGAGGAAAAACTTCGTCATGCCCTTCTGTCGGAGCTTCTTTGACGACAAGCTCGAGGAGAAGTTCGAGCTCGCTTGTGCTTGGAGGAAGTCCGTGAGTGCGGTCGAACTTCATTCGACCCTCCATCAATTGCAGGTTTATTAGATTCACCCACCTGCTGTTCTCCTACAGCTTCCTCATCCTTCAATTTGAAGATTTCTTCTGCTCGGACATATCCTTCAGTCCGAGCTAGCAGATTGATAAAGTCCTTGGGATACTTCTTTTTCAGGAAGAACAATAAATCATTCTTCGTAAGACCATCCTTGATTATGGCCATTGCAATCTATTGGTGCAAGTTTCGGACTTTCAATGCAGTGTTATTAAATCGGGTGACATAAGTTTGGATAGATTCTTTCTCTTTCTATTTGATATGCATCAAAGTATTTGAACCTCGGCATGGACATCGGCTGCTGAGAAGTGAGCCACAAACTGATGGCTCATCTGATAAAAAAAAAGATTGTACCTAGCTTCAATGCTGAGTACTAGTTTCTTACTGCTTTCTTTAAGGTAGACGAAAAAGCTCGACATAAGATGACGTCTGGTGTGCCATGGAGCAGCATCATGATCCAGAAGGCCTTCAGATGATCGATCGAATCAGAGGTTCTATCATAGCTTTCAAATTGGAAAAGTTTGAAGTTCAGCAGAATGGGCTCTTACATAATCCTCTGAGAAAAAGGAGGATCAATGTAAATATTATTACCGTATGAGAAGGGAGTATGATGAAGCTCTTCAATTTGTCGGCTCATTTTCTTGAGCTTTTGATTCAAAAGATCTTCACAATCATTGATCTCTAGAGTTTTCTGATGGGATGGAGGCAAAGCTTCCTCCAGGGTTGAATTATGGTCCGAGCAATGGCTCTTCGCCCTCTATTTTCTCTTTTCGGAGGTCACCGACCGGCTAGCTCGAGTCGGCCATCCTTCGATTGGATCATGGAGCTTTGAAAAAGTCTGCTCCAGCCAAATTGACATCGAAGCCCGCCGATGTATGGCCCGCACTACCTCCGTGAGACTGCGAACCTACTGGACTAGCAGGTTGAACTGCTCCGTATCCACCATGGCTGCAGGTGGAGCTTGAATTATCAAAGCTAGAGTAGGAATGGATGGATCTGACTATAGAGATCGTTGATCGTCGGGTTGAAGCTTTTCTTGGAGGCCTTTTTTTTTTGGAAAGAACTCTAGAGAGAAAAAGAGAGATCATTGCTGAGCACTCTTTTAAGAACAAAAGAACCTCAGAAAAAGAAGTGCCCTTCCTCTAGTGCCAATCCTATTGATGCAGAATCTAGTTGACACCGGATCGAGCTGGAGTTAGAGAAGAAGAGGTCATCGTCAGTGACCTGTAAAATAAAGTTTCATCCAGAGTCGATGGTGCTGGCTTCGGTAAGATCCTCTAATGATCAAGTTAGCTCTTCTGACCAATAAAAATGGAGTGCTGAGGTAAGAATTCAGCAAAATTTTAGGAAGAAGAAGAGAGCTTAAATAAAACGTATTAGAAGGATTCTTTTTTATAGACAGAGCCTGTTGTAATCGTTCGATAGTGGGGTCATCTATAGCAGACTGATAAATAATAGTCATAACCATCCTGATAAATGACAGTCACAATCGTTCGATAGTGGGGTCACCTATAGCAGACTGATAAATGACAGTCGTAACCATTTTGATAAATGACAATTATAACTGTTCGGTAGTATGATCGCCTATTCATTGAGATTTAATAGTCAAAGTCCAAAGAAAGCAGTCGTTGGTTGGTGAAGAACTTTGATATATATCAATTCTAAAGGAGTTTGGCTCCTGAAGGAATCCAACTGAAGGAGAAGTTTGAAAGAAGTTTGGCTCCTATAGGAATCCGACTGAAGGAGAAGTCCGAAAGGAGTTTGGCTCTTAGAGAAATCCGATCGAAGAAGGGTCTGGAAGGAGTTTGGCTTTCATAAAAATCTGACTGAAGGAGAAGTCCAAAAGAAGCCTAGAGAAATTCGACTGAAGGAAAAATTCAGAAGAAGTTTGGCTCTTACAGAAATCCGATTGAAGAAGAGGTCTGGAAGGAGTTCAGCTCCTGAAGGAATCCGACTGAAGGAGAATTTCAAAAGGAGTTCGGCTCTTGAAGGAATCCATCTGAAAGAGAGGTCCAGAAGGAGAATTCTAAAAGGAGTTCGATTCTGGAGGAATCCGTCTGAAGGAGAGGTCTGAAAGAAGTTTGGCTCATATAAAAATTCAACTGAAGGAGAGGTCCAAAAGAAGTTTGGCTTCTGAAGAAATTCAACTAAAGAAGAAGTTCGAAAGAAGTTCGGTTCCTATAGAAATTTATCTGAAGGAGAGGATCGAAAGAAGTTCGACTCTTGTAGGAATCCGATTGAAGGAGAAATCCAAAAGAAGTTCGGCTCATGGAGGAATCCATCTGAAGGAGAGGTTCGGAAGGAATTCAGCTCCAGTAGAAATCCAACTAAAGGAGAGGTCCAAAAGAAGTTCGGCTTCTGGAGGAATCCGATTGAAGGAGAAGTTCGAAAGAAATTTGGCTCCTGTAGAAATTCGTCTGAAGGTAAGGTCTGGAAGAAGTTCGGCTTGTGGAGAAATCCATATGAAGGAGAGGTCCGGAAGAAATTTGACTCCTATAGAAATTCGACTGAAGAAGAAGTTTGGCTCCTATGAAAATTCGACTGAAGGAGAAGTCCGAAAGGAGTTTAGCTCCTAGAGGAATTTGACTAAAGGAGAGGTCCGGAAGGAGTTCGACTGCTGGAGGAATCCGTCTGAAGGAGAGGTCCGGAAGGAGTTCGGCTCCTGTAGAAATCTGACTGAAGGAGAGATCTGGGAGGGGTTTGACCACTGAAAGGAGTCTGGGTGCTTGAAAGAATTCAGCTGGGGTCCGACCACTTGAGGGAGTCTAAGAGGGGTTCGACCGTAGGAGGAGTTCGGCCATCGGAGGGAGTTCGGGTTCTTGAAGGAATTCGGCTGGGGTTCGGCCACTGAAGGAAGTCCGAAAGGGGTTCGACCGTAGGAGAAGTTCGGCTGTTAAAGAAGTTCGACCGTCAGAGGGAGTCCGAGTGCTTGAAGGAGTTCGGCTGGGGTTCAGCTGCTGGAGAAAGAATTTTCAATCGAAGCTCTTCCATGATTATCAGTCACATTAGGCTAAGCATCAGACTGAACTTCGATGAAAATGGGGTTTATCCCCAACACATTCAATGGGGAACCTTCTGATGTTTAAATTAGCCAAAGCTTTGAAAATAGTCGACAAAGAAAAAGAGTGAGTTCTTTCAAAAAAAATATATCTGAGGGTCTTCTTCTCTCCTCTTTATATGAAGAGAATTCTATTGACATTAACCTGGGCTCTCTGAACTTAGTTATGATATTTAGTAACAGACTTGCCACCTGAGCACCTTCAGATGCATATTGTGAGTAGTTATTATGCTCGTCATATAACCGTTATCAATCATAACTACATCCTCAATGGTGAAAATTTCGGCCCACGTTCAAGTGGGCAAGGAAAATAGCTCTAGGGATTTAATTAGGCCAAACTATCTCTAGATGCATCAATTGTTGATAAACTTCTGAGGTAGCTGCTCGGTTGATATCCGAGATCTCTCCTGCAGTGGTTGCTCGGTTGATATCCGAGGTCAAGAAGTTGGTTGCATCCACAATAAGTTTCAATATCACCTTTAAAGTTTATTACACAAACAAACAATAAGAGATAAAGTGTTACAAAGAGTATGTTCCTTGGTGAAAGCTAGATGGATCCTTCTCACAGCTATTTGAATGTGGAGAGAAGCTTGAAATGTATCGATGAAGCTGTTTCCCACTTGGATTCTCAATTTAATGCACTTTTTGTATTGAATATTCTTCAACGATTAGTATTTTATTATTGCTTTTATATCAAGAGAAGCGGTTTGAGAGTTGTTAGATGCCATTTCAGTCTATTAGATACAAAGGAGTCAACTTCTAGTCGTCTAGAATCGATTCCAAGTTTTCTAGGATCAACTTTTGGGCTGTGGGCTCACCCAAGCTTGACATTATCATAGCTATTGCAAAAGAAATAAGGCATCTAATGAAGTGAATGTTCATGAATGTCTGTGTCTTGGAGTTTCCAAGCAGTGCCTCTTAATATTCTTTGTATTTATTGCTTTTCTTTTGGTGTGATATATAGTATTAACATAAGGGCATAAAAGGCTCATGAACAAGACTTCCCTCATGCTAGACAACCTTGACATTATCATAGCTATTGCAAAAGAAATAAGCCATCTAATGAAGTGAATGTTCATGAATGTCTGTCTTGGAGTTTCCAAGCAGTGCCTCTTAGTATTTTTGGAAGTATTTATTGCTTTTCTTTTGTTGTGATATATTGTATTAACATAAGAGGATAAAAGGCTCACGACATGTGTATTTTAAGTCTTTGTATGGAGTCATTTTTTTACCAAGAGAACAACAAATTGAATAGAGAACTTGCAACTTCCTCATATTTCAGGCAAGTTAGTTCTCTTATTTCCACTATAATATTTAGAACTTGTGATTTTGCACACCAGATTTATTATTTCATTTATTGATTATGATGGATATACAAAGTAAAATAGCAATTATTACTATCTATTTTAATGAAAAAAATTACTCATTATGAGAATTTACTTTGAGATGCTTTATTATGGGGCAAGAATTGTGGGGATACATAGATGGCACTGAATCAAAGCCAAAAAATTCAGACATTGATGCATTAAAATAATGGAGAAAAAATAATGCAAAAATCATGAGCTGGATTATTAGCTTGGTGGAATCCAATATAAGCATCAATTTGAGGATGTATGATGATGCTATAGAAATGTGGAATTCATTAAAAAATATATATTATCAGGACAATGATGCATGGAAATATAATCTTGCCATAGAAACTAATGAATATACTCAAGGCACCAAGACAGTCCAAGAATATTATTCGGGATTTATGAATCTATGGCTTGAATACAACTCCATTATATATGAGAAACTCTCACCAATGGCTCTTTCTATTGTCCATGAATTATAGGACAATAATATGCGAGATTAGTTTCTCATGAAGCTTAGATTCAAATTTGACACAGTATCACCAGTTTGATAAATCAAAAATCGGTGCCTAATCTAGAAAATTGGTTTCAAGCTGCTTTGCGAGAGGAATAACAAATTCTTTCTCATGCTAATCACGAGCATCAAAAAGAGACTAATGTTGCCTTTGTCGCTCGTGGTATATCTAAACCATGTAACCTTCAAAATGTCCAGTGTTTCTCATGCAAAATATTTGGACATATTGCCAAGGACTGTAAGAAGGTCTGTAAGTATTGTAAAAAGAAAGGGCATATTATCACTAAATGTCATCGATGACCCCAAAATAAAGATGTCAGATCATTCCATACCAATGTTGGTGATTCTAGAGGTTCTTCATCTAATCCAGTGTCCACTAACAATCAATCTTCTATAATAGCCACCTCCTTAGTTACTGTTGAATCAATCCAATAGATGATTCAGTCAGCCTTATCTACTATGGAAATTTTAGGTATAACTTGTTTTAATAAATCTTGATATATTGACTCTGCTGCGTCTAACCATCTGACCTCCTCACCCACTAATTTTTATACTCTATCTTCTTATGATGGTCTACTGCTGATGGTTCTACTCTAGACATTACTAGAATTAGTAGTATTCATTCAACATCTTTGTATCTCAATGATGTATTTCTTATCCCCAAATTGTCCACTAATTTAATCTGTGTTGGTCAACTTGTAGAGAATAATTGTAAAATCTCATTCTCACCCATTGGCTGTTTGATACAAGACCTAGGAACTAGAAAGTTGATCAAGAGGGGGCGTGAAGATGGACGACTCTTCACTTTGACTCAAGCAGCTCATAATAATACTGCATTTTCTACTTCTTCTAAAGATGACGACAATTAATTATGGATATCATGGCATAGAAAATTAGGACATCCAAATTTTAATAAACTATCCATAATGTTTCATTCTAGATTTCTTGGTAATAAAGTTACTTCAAAGGAGTTTTTTTTGTTCTAGTTGTTGTCTTGGTAAAAGTAAAAGTCTTTCTTTTTCAAATAGTACTCATATCTCCACTTATGCATTTGCACTAGTAGATTCTAATGCTTGCACTTATGCATTCATTCATAATGTATCGTTCTACAATTGAACCTTCGAGACGAGCTCTATTACCAACCATATCTTTGAGAGAACCAAGATGCCTTAAGAAAATAAATAAGTAGAAGTTAAGTTCTTAATTATTTCAGAATACTTAAATTAAAATAGGTAGAAACTATAAATTAATTATCTTTCAAAAGAAAACATCCATCGTGAGCCTACTGGTCCGGCAATCTTTGCTTGCTTGGATAAGTGAATAGCTAAGTATACCATAATATCAAAGAAGGTAGGAGGAAATATTCACTCTAACTTGCATAAGATTATAGGTATGTTCTTCTCCAATCTTTCTACATCCTCTATTTTCAAGGTCTTCGAGCAAAGTTTCTTAAAAAATTCACCTAGCTCAAATAATGCTTAGCTAACTTTCTTACACAAATAGCCATGAACTCCAGCTGAAAAAAGCCTCTATAGAATAATATGACAATCATGTATCTTCAAGCTTGTCAGCTTATCATCTTTAACACATCTTGATATGTTTGAAGCAAATCCATTAGGAAACTTAATGGAATTCAAGAATTCTAGAAAAGCTTTCCTCTCACTTCGAGATAATATTAATAGGCAGGTGGCTTTTTCAATTTATTGTTCTCTTGTTGCATCCATGATGCTTTCTTATTTTCATATCTCGTAAATCTTCACGAGCATTCTCTGTATCTTTTGTTTTTTCTATAATGTTTAACAATGTTCCAAGCATATTATCATATATGTTCTTTTCTATGTGCATAACATCAAGAATATATCTGATTTGAAGTTTTTTGCTAATATGGCAACTCAAAAAAAATGCTCTTTTAATCCAATTTCCTTCACCACTACCATGCTTTCTTTTTCTCTTACTTGAATGTTTTCCAAATTTGTCAAAGACATCCTCTAAGCACTCTAACCATTGCAATACTTGTTCTTCTGATAATTCCAAGGGTTCTGAATGGTGATCAACTTTTTCATTAAACGTCATTTTATTATTATGTCAAGGGTGTTCTTGAGGTAAATAATGATGATGGCCCATGTAGCCTATCTTACCTCTTAACTTTTGTGAATTAGTCATATCAAGGCATATAGGACAAGCATTGTAGCCTTAAGTGATCCATCCGGATAAATAATCATAAGCTGGAAAATCATTTATAGTCTATAAAACTACTGCATGTAATAAGTTTTCATACCTTCATCCCATAATTGTTTCAACTCATCTATCAAGGGTCTCATATAAATATCTATATCCTTTCCAAGAGAACATATGCCAAGAATCAATGGTGACATGAAATGTAATGGCTCGTTTTTGAACACATAAGGTGGTAAATTATACGGCATAAGAAAAATCGGCTCATATGACTGAATGGATTGAATCCATCACTAGCCAAAGCAAGCCTCATATTATGAAAATTTACTGTAAATTGAGGATATTGCTTATTAAGCTCCTTCTATGTAGGAGTATCGGCTGGATGACTCATGATACCAACCTCATCAACACGCTTTTCACTATACCATCTCATGTGTGAAGCCATCTTACTAAACATAAAAAGTCTTTACAATCTTGGTTTTAATAGAAAATATTACAGTATTTTGTGAGGAACTTTAGTATCCTTGCCATCATCAAACTTTCATTTTGGTTTCTTACATATTGGACAACATTTCTTCGTTTCATATTCCTTCCAAAAGAGCACACAATCATACTTATATACCTTAATAGACTCATAATCCAATTCTATACTATATAGAAGTTTTCTAGCCCTACAATATGATGAGAAAAATGATGCACCTTCTGGTACCAACTCCTTTAAAAATTTGAGCAACATATCGAAGGACTTATTAGTACATTTATTGAGAATCTTTATATGGAGCAGCTTGACAATAAAAGACAACAATGAATACTTGAACCTTGGGTATAGTTCATGTTGTGCGTCCTTAATTAATTTATCAAGAGATGAAAATTTGGCCTATGATCCACCAACTGTATCATCAAATTGTTGTACTTCTCTCATTTCTCCCAACAGCTCATATAAATCATCTACCAAGTCTTCATTAAATTTAGTATTGTTCATCATTTCATCATTGATATCACTGTCACTATCATATATCAGTATTCTTTCTCCATGCAAAGTCCAATCTCTATAAGTGAGTGAAAACCCTCATAAATGTAAGTCACGTTTCACTTGACCGAAGGTTTTGTATATCTCATTATTGCAATTACGGTAAGAACAAAAAATCATATCATCTAGATGCCTCATATTTTCTTTTGCAAACTTAAGAAAGGATTCTACACCTTTTTTATATCTATCACTAAAGAAATTATTATCATCAATCCAACTCTTATCCATTGACTGCTTGTTGTTAAAGCAATAAATAAATATTAAGCTTGATTTTAATTTTTAGAATAGTGGTGAGTTGGGTGTCAATTTTTTCAAGGATTGAAAGCTAAGTTACATTCAATTTTAATTAAAAATAAACTTTTTAAATTTAATTTTAAAGTAGAAATTTAAATAAGTAGATTAAAGAGAGCAAATTGAGAGTTTAGCAAATTTTAAAAAAAGTAAATACTTAATTAATTAGAATTTTTGAGAATTAATGAGAATTATTTTAGAATTTTGAATCCATCTTCTACATGATTGTGGTAAATTTTTAATGCAAAATTTTATTATTTTTAAGAATTTAGTTATGATTATAATTTATTTTTTTAGAGCATGAATTATATCTCTTGATAATGATCCATCTCTATGAAATCATAAATTATTCAATACTTTAATTCTTAAAAATTAATAATATAATTTTTAATGATTATTCAATAAACTAAATTATTAAATTAAGTATGGATTGTATCTACTGATCATAACCCATCCTAATGAATATAATTTATTTAAATTTTTAATCAATTAATAAGCATGTCAAATAATCAGCATCTCATGCATAAAAAGATAAATTTTATTAAAAAATAAGCAAGAAAATATGTTTGTATAAAAAGTAATTATAAAAGATTAAGAAAAAAATTACAACCATGTTAGAAGATTTCATCTACTTTTTCAAAATCTAACTCCTTAGCCATGCATGGTTGGTGATCTACTTGCTCTTGGCATCTTCAGAGCTCCTTTAATTGAAGGTTGGAAGAAGAAAGAAGAAAGAAAGGAGGAGAAGAGAGAAAAAGAGAGAAGAAACTCTATTTTTTTTTTGCATAGAAGACTTGTTCTTAGGCTATGGAAGTAAGAGTGCTTAAATAAAGAAGGAAATATGATCTTCATAGCAATTTTCAAAGTCAAAATCCGAGTCTGAATCGATTTTAAACATCCTGAAGCTTCCTAGCCATTGGATCTTGATCAAACGATCCAAAATCAACTCAAAAACCATCAAGATTAGCCATTAGACCCCTTAATCAAGCCTCTGGATTAATTCTAGCTGTCGGATTATCGTCTGGATGAATTTTCATCATTAGATCGCACCAAATCTCCTCTGGAAATCTTAATCATGTTAGAATAAATATCAGCCATTGGATCTCCACTGACATTAACATCCATCATCCGATCATGCAAAACTATAGCCATAGACTGCCATGGAACGACCATGTCAAAGATCGCAGCCAATCAAAAGCAACACGCCAGATAAAATGATCGAAATGCCCCTGTACACTGTGATAAAAATTCTATGAACCTCTTAGCGATCTCGGTTCACCACGTGGTGCGCACCGATTGGCCACGCCTGCTAAGCTGACCAGTCCATGCCTATTCCATGGACTGGCTGGTTGGTCCACCATGCACCGATCTTTATTTTTTTTATATTTTTTTATTTTAAACTTTTGAGCTTCATAACTTTTTTCGTTTTAGCTTCGATTTGAGTAAAATTTATTGCATTGAAATCCATAATCTAGCTCTTCGCATTGGTGGACTTTTTTCCTACAAAACATCAATAAAAATATTAATTTTTAAATAAATATTAAATAAATATATATTTTAATATTTTTATTTAATAATTTATGATAATTATCACACCTTTCAATTTGAGTTTTACTCGTCCTCGAGTAAAAAGGTGAAAAATTAGAAGCATGTACTGACTTGATAAGATGTGAAAGTTTCTCAAGGTCAGTCAATAATTCTTTCTCTTATATAGGATCTAGGTCTGCCGAAATAATTACTTGCAAGATTTTTGATGGACCTAGGTATGCATATTTTAGGTGTTTAGGAAGTGTTTTTAATTCTATCTTGAGTGTTTCCTCCACTGATGGTCTAGATAATGGTTCAGCTGGAGGCTCCCATCTAAGTTCCATATTGATTGTGGCTAAATCATCGATCTTCTCAAATTCTTCATAGTTCTAATTCGCCCATAGTTTCATATTAGATTTTTCATCACTTAGGTCAATGAATTTATAAACATTGTCCTGTATTAAGTTGAGGTCATTAACATAATTTATTTCAGACAGGTTAAAATTTTTTAGATCTGTGGTCATATTACCAAAAGAGAGTTTCATTAGGCTATTTCGATAGTTGATTTAGGCATTGGCTGTGGCTAGAACCGGTCTACCTAGTATAACTGGAATATGGCCATTTAGATTTATTACATGTTCAGTTTCTAAAATGACAAAGTCTACTAGGTAGATGAAATCATCAATCTTAATTAATACATCCTCTACTATTCTTCTTGATACTTTCAAGGATCGATCTGCTAATTATAAAATCATTCCTGTAGGTTTCAATTCTCTCAATTCTAGCTTTTCATAAATTGAATAAGGTAGTATATTAACACTCACCCTTAAGTCTAATAGAGCCTTGTTAATGAAGATTTTTCTACAATGCAAGAAATAGTGGGAGACCCAAGATCTTTGTATTTTACTGGCACATGGTTTGATAGGTATGAACTCACACTAGCTGCTAGGAAGGCCCTTTAAGGTACATTGGTGGTCTTTTTCCTGGTACATAAGTTTTTAAAAAATTTAGCATATGATGGAACTTGTTGGATCATATCCAATAAAGAAATATTTACTTTAACTTGCTTAAAGACTTTCAGAATTTTATCTAGTTGGGCTGAGTTTTGGTTGGAGTTAAGTCTATTGGGAAAGGATGCTACAATCTTGGATATTGGTCCAACTAATTCTGGTGTGGGCTTTATTGGTGGATTAGGTTCTGTTTCTTTAGATTCTTTAAACTGGTCCTATTCAGGTATCAGTTCAAATGGTGGATCTTCTATTTCTTCTTCTATTGCTTCAGATGTACTTATATGGTTGTCTATTTATTTTTGAGATCTTAGTGTATGGATGTCATTTAATTGATTGATCTAGGCTCCTTGCTGAGATTTTTGATTATTTTGGATTCTAGAATTAGCCTCAGGTTAACTTGGCAATCTACCCTTTTCTCTCTCACTCATAGTATTAGCTAACTATCCTAATTGCATTTCTAAACGAGCTATTGCTTGTATATTTGTTGTTAGCAATTAACTAGTGGCTTGCATAAAAGTATTAAGGATAGTTGCATTATCAGTGGTTGATTTTGTTAGGATATCTAGACTTTTTTCTAAAGAGTCTAATTTCTTTTCATTATTGTTAAAGCCTGGTGGGTTATTTGTTGTAGGATTAGGCCTTGTGTTTAATTGATTGAAGCTAGGATCGCCTACATTTGACCTTGTGACCATGAAAAATTAGGATAGTTTCTCCATCTTGGGTTATAAGTGGATACATAGGAGTTATTATTTGGTATTTGATATGCTACATTAATCTATGCAAACTCATTTTCTATTGGTTTAATCAAGAAGAGACATTCCTCTATAACATGGTCTGATGCACTGCAACCATTGCACATGGGTGCAGATACCTAGTTTACATTGGCTAGTCTCTGTAATTCTAAGGCCTCTAATCTTCGTTGCAAAGTAGCTATTTTGGCTTCTACAATTAGGGTTGTTGGGACTTGGTGTATACCACCTCTTACTGGCATAGATTTCCTAGTTGCTTCTCGTTACAAACCCTTTTCTACTAGATCCTTCAAAAATTGCCAGGCCTCATTAGGTTTCTTGTGCATGAATTGGCTATGGCATATTGATTCTAGCATGGTCATAGAACTTGGGTCTAGACCTTCATAAATGATTTGGCATAACCTCCATATTTCTATTTCATGGTGTGGGCATTAACTCAAGAGGTTCTTAAATCGATCTAAACACTTTCAGAAAGACTCTCCTTCTAATTGATAAAATTGATTAATTTTGTTTTTTTAACTTGGCTGTTTTATGATATGGGAAGAACTTTCTTAAGAATACTTTTATAAAGCCATCCCATGTTGTGATCGAGTAATTGGATAGGCTATATAACCATTTTTTAGTATTTTTCTTAAGGGCAAAATTAATCAGCCTAAGTTTAATAGCATCTTCTGAGAGTTGGTGTATCCTCATGGTATCACATACTTCCTCAAATTCTCTAATAAAAATATAAGCATCCTTAATCCTAGTAAATTTAGGGTGCATGTTGATGATTTAAGGTTTAATTTCAAAATTGATTGTATTGGTCTGTGGTAATTGGATAAAGATGGTTGGACTGACCTAATTGGATAGCAGAAGTCTTTTAGGATTTGAGGTTCTTGATCTATCTCACTCATTATGGACTTAAAAATTTCTTGAATTAGGATAGGATTTGGATATATTCTTACTAATCGATCAGATTCTCTTTTCCAAGTTGCTATATTTTTTTAAATTTTTTAATTTTTAATTTTTTTAAAGAGATGGGAGAAAAAAGAAGAGGGTTCTAAAGATGAGTCCAAAGAAGTCCTAAATCTAGAGATAAAAGAGAGAAGAGTGCTCTAATTAGGTTTGAATTTGATGTTAATAGCAATCAAGTTAAGCAAATATGGACTTTCTATCATAAGATTATCTAGATCTAGACAGCTCCTAACTATTCCAAGATCATCTTTGAGCACTTCAAGCTCAAAATTAGCTAACTGATTCAATTAGGTAAGTATAAGATGTGGAAGATTTTCTATTCATTACTTTTCTTAGACATCAACTGAGTTGGCCAAGTCAGACAATGGAATCAATTGAAAACCATAATCTTTGAACCACTTGCCTTAGACACCGAGCAATTAACCAACCCAAATTCGATCCAACTTTAGGATTTTCTTGTCCTAATGAGCTCGAATAATCTTAAGGGCCAACATCTAATTGATTTTAAATTAAGGTTTGGATCAATGCAATACGAAGGATGGTGGTTTGTAAGCTAAGCAAGGATGATCAAATTCTTATCTTATCTTGTTTAATGGATTGTGCTCTTAGAGTATATTATGGATATGCAATGCAAATCAAACAAGATATTCAAATATGTTAAAAAATTAATTTTATTTAATATTTATGATTATTCTTAATTAATTAAGTATTATGAGATGTCGGTGATTTTTTTAGGGTTTATGGTTTTATCTTTTTATAGATATTTTTTTAGTTTTTAGTTATGTGGTTTTGCAAAAGAAAGTAAATTCAAATAATTAAGTCTTAAAAATAATAAATTAATCTAAATTATAGAAAGCAGAAATCAGTTATGAAAGATAATAATAACTAAAAAAGATTAAAGAGCAATAAAAAAATATTTTTTTATTATTAATTTTTTTATTTTTTAAATTAATTAATTAATTTTTAATTAATTAAAGCAATCATGCTATAATTTTTGATAACGGTACCAAAAATTTGACTACTTGTTGTTAAAGCAATAAATAAAGATTAAGCTCGATTTTAATTTTTAGAATAGTGATGAGTCGGATATTGATTTTTTCGAAGATTGAAGGCTGAGTTACATTCAATTTTAATTAAAAATAAAAAATTTTAATTTAATTTTAAAATAAAAATTTAAATAAGTAGATTAAAGAGAACAAATTGAGAGTTTAGCAAATTAAAAAAATAAAAAAAATAAATACTTAATTAATTAGATTTTTTAAGAATTAATGAGAATTATTTTGGAATTTTGAATCTATTTTTTGCATGGTTATGATAATTCTTTTTAATACAAAATTTTATTATTTTTAAGAATTAAGTTATCATTATCATTGGGGATAAATCCCAATTCCGTTGAAGTCCAGCCCGATGCTTAGCCTAATGCAACTAGTAATCATGGAAGAGCTTCGATCAAGAATTCTCCTTTAGCGGTCGAACTCCACCGAACTCCTCCAGCGACTGAACCCCAGCCGAACTCCTTCAGCGGTCGGGCCTTAGCCGAACTTCTTCAGTGGCTGAACTCCTCCAGCGATCGAATTTCTTTCGAACTTTTCCTTCATTCGGATGGCTACAGGAGCCGAACTTCTTTCGAATTTCTTTTTCAGTCAAGTTCCTTTAGGAGCCAAACTCTTTTCAGACCTCTCCTTCAGTTGAATGCCTCCAGGGGTCCAACTCCTTTCGAATTTTTTCTTCAGTTGGATGCTTATAGGAGCCAAACTCCTTCTAAATTTTTTCTTCAGTCAAGTTCCTCTAGGAACCAAACTCTTTTCGAATCTCTCTTTCAGTCTGATGCCTCCAGAGCCGAACTCCTTCCAGACCTCTCCTTCAGTTGGATTTCCTATAGGATCTGAACTCCTTCCGGACCTCTCCTTCAGTTGGATGCCTATAGGAGCCGAAACTCCTTCCGAACTTCTCATTCAGTCAAGTTTCTCCAGGAGCCGAACTCCTTCCGAATTTTTTTTTCAGTCAAGTTCCTCTAGGAGCCGAACTCCTTCCGAATTTCTCCTTCAATCGGATGCCTTTAGGAGCCAAACTCCTTCTGGACCTCTCCTTTAGTCGGATGCCTCAAGGAGCCAAAACTTTTTTTGGACCTCTCCTTCAGTCGGATTCCTCCAGGAGCGAACTTCTTTTGAACCTCTCATTCAGTCGAATTTCTATAGGAGCCGAACTCTTTCTGAACCTCTCCTTCAGTCAAATGTCTATAGGAGCCAAACTCCTTCCAAACTTCTCTTTCAGTCAAGTTCCTCCAGGAGACAAACTCCTTCTGGATTTTTCCTTCAATCAAGTTTCTCTAGGAGCCAAACTTCTTTCGGATCTCTCCTTTAGTCGGATGCCTCCAAGAGCCTAACTCCTTCTGACCTATCCTTCAATTAGATGCCTCCAGGAGCCGAACTCCTTCCGAACCTCTCCTTCAGTCGGATGCCTATAGGAGCCGAACTCCTTCTAGACTTCTCCTTCAGTCAAGCTTCTCCAGGAGCCAAACTCTTTCTGGACCTCTCCTTCAATCGAATTCCTTCAGGAGCCGAACTCCTTCCGGACCTCTCCTTCAGTCGGATGTCTACAGGAGCTAAACTTCTTTCAGATCTCTCCTTCAGTCAGATTCTCCGAAGCCGAACTCCTTTCGGACCTTCCTTTAGTCGGATACCTCCAAGAGCCGAACTCCTTCCAGACTCTCCTTTCAGTTGGATGCCTACAGGAGCTGAACTCCTTCCGAACTTCTCCTTCAATTAAGTTCCTCCGGGAGCCGAACTCCTTCTAGATTTCTTCTTCAGTCGAATTTTGCTAGGACCGAACTCCTTCCAGACCTCTCCTTCAGTCGGATGCCTATAGAGCCAAACTTCTTTCGAACTTCTCCTTCAGTCAAGTTCCTTCAGGAGCCAAACTCCTTCCAAATTTTTTCTTCAGTCAAATTCCTCCTAGAGCCAAACTTCTTTTGGACTTCTCCTTTAGTCAAGTTCCTCCAAGAGCCAAATTTCTTCTGAATTTTTTCTTCAGTCGGATTTCTCCAAAAGCCAAACTCCTTCTAGACTTCTTCTTCAGTCAAGTTCCTTCAGAAGCCAAACTCCTTTCGGACCTCTCCTTCAGTCGAATGCCTTTAGGAGTTGAACTCCTTCCGAACTTCTCCTTCAATCGGATGCCTTCAGAAGCCAAACTTCTTTCGGACCTCTTCTTCAGTCGAATTCCTATAGAAGTCAAACTCCTTTCGAACCTCTCCTTTAGTCGGATGCCTCCAGGAGTCGAACTCCTTTCAAACTTCTCCTTCAGTTGGATTTCTCCAGCAGATTACTTTCAGATTTTAGCTAGCATTCCTCCCGAATGATCTCCTCTAGCCGTATTTTCTTTAGGAGTCTGAACTCCTCTGGAATTATTGTATGTCAAAGCTCTTCACCAACCAATGCCTACTTCCTCCAAACTTCGACTATTAAATCTCAACGAATGGCCACATCATGGCAACGAACACCTCTCTCCATAACAAACTCCACATAGCTCCGAGTGGTCCACTACCGGATGGTTATGATTGTCACTATTAATCTGCTCCAAATTTCATCTATAAAAGGGATCCTACATATACGTTTTCTCTAAGCTCTCTTCTTCTTTCTAAAACTCTATTGAATTCTTATCGAGCACTCCATTTCTATTGACCAGAAGAGCTGACTTGATCATCGGAGGATTCTATCGGAGCCACCACCATCGACTTCAGGCAGGACTTTATTTTGTAGGTCACTGATGGCAATCTCTTCCTCCTCAACTCTAGCTTGATCCGATGTCGATCAAATTCTGTACCAATAGGATTGGCGCTAAAGGAAGGGCCCTTTGTTCCTGAGGATCCCTTATTCTTAAAGGAGTGCTCAGCAGCGATCTTTCTTCTTCCTCTCTAGAATTCTTTTTTGAGAAAAAATACCTTCCAGAAAAGCTTCGACCCGGTGATCAACGGCCTCTGCAGCCAGATCCCGTCCAAACCTTTCCGCTCCTGCTTCAGCCCTAGCAAATCAAGCTCCACCTACAGCCATGATGGATATAGAGCAGTTCAACCTGCTGGTCCAGTAGGTTCGCGATCTTATGGAGATGGTGCAGGACATACATCGACAGACTCCGACATCGATTCGATCAGACCAGGCTTCTCTGGAGCTCCATGATTCGGTCTGAGGATGGCCGACTTGGGCTATCTGACCTCTGATCTTCAAAAAGGAGAAGCAGAGGATGGAGGGCCCTTGCTCGGACCATGACTCGACCAGGAGGAGGCTTCACACTCGCTCGACCAAACGATCGTGAAGATCTTCTTGATTAAAAACTTCAAGAAATGAGCCGACGAATCGAAAAACTCCATCACACTCCCTCCATCCACTATAACGATATTTGCATCGACCCTTTTTTTTTAGAAGATCATGCAAGAGCCCATCCTATCGAACTTCGAGCTTCCTCCAGTTTGAAAGCTACGATGGAATCTCTGATCCGGTCGATCATCCGAAGGCCTTTTGGACTATGATGCTGCTCCATGGTGCATCAGACGCCATCTTATGCCAAACTTTTTCGTCTACCTTAAAGAGAGCAGCAAGAAACTGGTACTCAACATTGAAGTTGGATACGATCTTCTCCTTTGATCAGACGAGCCATCAATTTATGGCTCACTTTGTCAGCAGCCGACGTCCGCATCGAGGTTCGGATTTCTTGATGAATATCATGCAGAAGGAGGGAGAATCTATCCAAACTTATGTCACCCAATTTAATGCTGCTGCATTGGAGGTCCAGAACTTGGACCAGTCGGTTGCAATGGCCACACTCAAGGATGACCTTCAGAAGAATGATTTACTATTCTTCCTGGAGAAGAAATACTTCAAGAACTTTGTCGATCTGCTAGCTCGGGCTGAAGGATATGCCCGAGCAGAAGAAGCCTTCAAATTAAGAGATGAGGGAGCTGCAGAAGAGCGGCAGGCAGACGAGTCTAGTAAACCCATGGTTGATAGAGGGCTGAATGAAATTTGGCCACGCTCACAGACTCCCTCCGAGTGCAAGCGAGCTCGAACTCCTCCTCGAGCTCGTCGTCAAAGAAGCCGTAATGAAAGGGCACGGAGAAGTTCTCCCTTAGAAGGTTTCACAACTATGCCCCCCTCAATGCTCCACAGACGTTGGCCTGAAGCAAGAGAAGATCAGCCAAGGGCACTACTGCAGCTAGAACCACCAATGAGAAAGGAATAATAAGGAGATTTGTCACCTCCCGGCATCATCAATGCTATCTCTGGGAGGGCTTAGTACTTCGGTGAGTCATCACCTCTCAGCCTCAGAGCAAGGAGAAGCTTGTCCTAAATTGAGAAGGCCCGTATGAAGTAGAGGAGGTCATTCGGGTCGGAACTTATTGCCTAAAGGAGCTTGGAGGGAAGACGCTCCTACGACTTTTAAATTCAAAAAATCTGAGGATGTACTACTAGTAATTTTTCGTCAATAAAACTCCTTCATTTCAATGTTATTATTTATTGGTGCAAAAACTATGTGATGATAGGAAAGAAGCAATCAATAATGGCCATGTTAGGAATAGAAGAAGAACCTCATCCTAACATGAGCAAGGTCGAAGGTCTCGCTCATTTTAGATGAGATGAGGGAAGAGGCCTTGACAACGGCCCTTATGTGCCCCTACAATCCATTAGGAATAGGAGGAGAACCTCATCCTAATGTGAGCAATGTCGAAGACCTCATTCATTTTAGACGAGATGGAGGGAGAGGCCTCGACAAAGGCCCTTATTTGCCCCCATAGTCCGTTAGGAACATGAGGAGAACCTCGTCCTAACGTGAGCAAAGTCGAAGACCTCATTCATTTTAGACGAGATGGGGGGAGAGGCCTTGACAATGGCCCTTATGTGCCTCCGTAGCCCATTAGGAATAGGAGGAGAACCTCATCCTAACGTGAGCAAAGTCAAAGACCTCGTTCATTTTAGACGAGATGGGGGGAGAGACATAGACAATGGCCCTTATATGCCCCCATGGTCTGTTAGGAATAGGAGGAGAACCTCATCCTAATATGAGCAAAGTTGAAGGCCTCGTTTATTTTAGATGAGGTGAGAGGAGAAGCCTCGACAACAACCTTAAATACGCTCCTACAGCCTGTTAGGAATAGGAGGAGAACCTCGTCCTAGCATGAGTAAAGGTCGGAACCCCGTAGACCAAAGAAGAGGAGAAGGAAGAAACTCATTGGAGAATCTTTACATGTGCTTTTCCATGACAACCTGACTATGTTAAATGTGAAAGGCAGAACCTTATCCTAATTTGCAAGAGAGATCCTAGTTCAACGTCCACAACAAGTTCGGTGTCCACGATGAGCTTGGCGTCCGCAACAAGCAGCAAGCGTAGGAACCCAAGATCAGAATTCTCCCTCGAGCTTCAACTTCAACTTCAACCTCGACTGAAGATAAGATTTCCTCCGAAGGCAGGAGATAAGATCTCCCCAGAGCTTCAACTTCAACCTCGACTGGAGATAAGATCTCCCTCGAGTTTCAACATCAATCTCGGTTGGAGATAAGATCTCCCCCGAACTTCAACTTCAACCTCGGTTAGAGATAAGATTTTCTCTAAGCTTCAACTTCAACCTCGGCTGGAGATAAGATCTCCCCGGAGCTTCAACTTCAACCTCGACTAGAGATAAGATCTCCTTTGACTTTTAACGTCAACCTCGGCTGGAGATAAGATTTCTCCCGAGCTTCAACTTCAACCTCGGCTAGAGATAAGATATTCCCCGAGCTCCAACCCTTCAACAGGAGATAAGATCATCTTCAACCTCGGTTGGAGATAAGATCTCTCCCGAGCTTCAACGCCAACCTCAATAGGAGATAAGATCTCTTTCAACCTTGGCTGGAGATAAGATCTTCCTTAAGCTTCAACCTGAATGGGTGCAGAGCCCGAAAGAGGACTTTGGCAGTCATCTTTTTTGTGCTCTCTTTCTTTGAATTTTAAACTCGAAAGTGGAAGGACTATTGTTAGAGATAAACTCTGCTCCCGCCTAAGTCCAGCCTGATGTTTAGCCTAATGCAATTAATAATCATGGAAGAGCTTTGATCGAAAATTCTCCTCCAGCAGTCGAACCCCATCGAACTCCTTCAGCGATCGAACCCCAGTCGAACTTCTTCAGCGGTCGGGCCCTAGCCGAACTCTTTTAGCGGCTAAACTCCTCCAGCGGTCGAACTCCTTCTAGATTTTTTCTTCAGTCGGATGCCTACAGGAGCTGAACGTTTTTCAGATTTCTCCTTTAGTTAAGTTCCTCTAGGAGTCAAACTCTTTTCGGACCTCTCCTTCAGTCGGATGCCTCTAGGAGTCAAATTCCTTCCAAATTTCTCCTTGAGTCGGATGCCTATAGAAGCTGAACTCTTTTTAGATTTCTCCTTCAGTCAAGTTCCTCTAGGAGCCGAACTCTTTTCGGATCTCTCCTTCAGTCGGATGCCTCCAGGAGCCAAACTCCTTTCGGATCTCTCTTTCAGTTAGATTCCTACATGAGCCAAACTCCTTCCGGACCTTTCCTTCAGTCAGATTTCTATAGAAACCGAACTCCTTTCGGACCTCTCCTTCAGTTGGATGCCTATAGGAGCCAAACTTCTTCCAAACTTCTCCTTTAGTCAAGTTCCTCCAGGAGCCAAACTTCTTCCAAATTTTTCCTTCAGTCGGATGCCTCTAGGAGCTGAACTCCTTTCAGATCTCTCCTTCAGTCGGATGCCTCTAGGAGCTGAACTCCTTCTAGATCTCTCCTTCAGTCGGATGCCTCCAGGAGCCAAACTTTTTTCGGACCTCTCCTTCAGTTGGATTTCTCTAGAAACTAAACTTTTTTCGGACCTCTCATTCAGTCGGATTTCTACAAGAGTCGAAACTCCTTTCAAACCTCTCCTTCAGTTGGATTCCTACAGGAGCCAAACTTCTTTCGGTCCTCTCCTTCAGTTGGATGCCTCCATGAGCTAAACTCTTTTTGGACCTCTCCTTTAGTCAGATGCCTACAAGAGTCGAACTTCTTCCGAACTTTTTTTTCAGTCAAGTTCCATCAAGAGCCGAACTCCTTCCAGATTTCTCCTTCAGTCAACTTCCTCTAGGAGCCAAACTCCTTCCAGATCCTCTCCTTCAGTCGGATGCCTCCAGGAACCGAACTCCTTCTGGACCTCTCCTTCAGTCGGATGCCTCTAGGAGTTGAACTTCTTTTGGACCTCTCCTTCAGTCGAATTCCTCTAGGAGCCAAACTTTCTTTCGGACCTCTCCTTCAGTCGGATGCCTATAGGAGCCAAACTCCTTTTGGACTTCTCCTTCAGTCAAGCTCCTCCAAGAGCCAAACTCCTTTCGAACTTCTCTTTCAGTCAGATTTCTTTAGGAGTCGAACTCTTTTCGGACCTCTTCTTCAGTCGGATGCCTTCAGGAGTCGAACTCCTTCCAGACCTCTCATTCAGTCGGATGCCTACAAGAGCCAAATTTCTTTCGAATCTCTCCTTCAGTTGGATTCCTTCAGGAGCCAAACTCTTTTCGATCCTCTTCTTCAATCAGATATCTATAGAAGCCAAACTCTTTTCGAACCTCTTCTTCAGTCGGATGCCTTCAGGAGCCAAACTCCTTCCAAATCTCTCCTTCAGTCGGATGCCTACAGGAGCCAAACTCCTTCCGAACTTCTTCTTTAGTCATGTTTCTCTAAGAGTCAAACTCCTTTTGAATTTTTTCTTCAGTCGGATTCCTCCAGAAGCCAAACTTCTTTCAGATCTCTCCTTCAGTTGGATGCCTATAGGAGTCGAACTTCTTTTGGACTTCTCCTTCAGTCAAGTTCCTCCAAGAGTCAAACTTCTTTCGAATTTTTCTTTCAGTCAGATTTCTTCAGGAGCCGAACTTCTTTCAAACTTCTCCTTCAGTCAAGTTCCTCTAGGAGCCAAACTTCTTCCAGACTTCTCCTTCTGTCGAATGCCTTTAGAAGCTGAACTCCTTTCGAATCTCTTCTTCAGTCGGATTCCTACAGGTGTCGAACTTCTTTTGAACCTTTCCTTCAGTCGGATGCCTCTAGGAGTCGAACTTCTTTCAGACTTCTTCTTCAGTCAGATTCCTCCAACGAATTACTTTCAGATTTCAGCTAGCATTCCTTCTGGATGATCTTCTCTAGCCATATTCCTTTTAGGAGTCCGAACTTCTTTAGAATTATTGTATGTCAAAGCTCTTCACCAACCAATACCTGCTTTCTTCAAACTTTGACTATTAAATCTCAACGAATGACCACATCATGGCAACAGATACCTCTCTCCATAACAAACTCCACGTGGCCCCGAGTGATCCACTACCGGACGGTTCTGACTGTCACTATTAATCTGCTCCAAACTCCGTCTATAAAAAAAATTCTTCAGATACATTTTCTCTAAACTCTCTTCTTCTTTTCGAAACTCTGTTGAATTCTTATCCGAGCACTCCATTTCTGTTGGCCAAAAGAGCTGACTTAATCATCGGAGGATCCTGTTAGAGCCACTACCATCGACTTTGGGTGGAACTTTATTTTGCAGATCATCGACGATGACCTCTTTCTCCTCAACTCTAGCTCGATCCAACATCGATAATATTCTGTACCAATAATTATAATTTATTTTTTTAGAGCATGAATTATATCTCTTGATAATGATCACAATCTCTATGAAATCATAAATTATTCAATATTTTAATTCTTAAAAATTAATAACATGACTTTTAATGATTATTCTCTAAAATAAATTAATAAATTAAGTACAGACTGTATCTATCGATCATAACCCATTCTAATGAATATAATTTATTTAGATCTTTAATCAATTAATAAGTATATCAAATAATCAACATCTCATGCATAAAAAAGATAATTTTTATTAAAAAAATAAGCAAGAGAACACGTTTGCATAAAAAGTGATTACAAAAGATTAAGAAAAAAAATTACAACACATATCAAAAGATTTCATTTATTCTTCTAGAATCTAGCTTCTTAGCCACGTATGGTTAATGATCTGCTCGCCCTCGGTATCTTCAGAGCTCCTTTGATTGAAGATTAGAAGAAGAACGAAGAAAGAAGGAGGAGAAGAGAGAAAAAGAGAGAAGAAACTCTATTTTTTTTCTTAGAAGACTTGTTCTCAGGCTATGGAAGTAAGAGTGCTTAAATAGAGGAGGAAACATGATCTTTACAGTAATTTTTGAAGTCAAAATCCAAGTCTGGATCGATTTTAAACATCCTAAAACTTTCTGACCATCGGATCTTGATCAAACGGTCCAAAATTAACTCAAAAACCATCAAGATTAGTCGCTAAACCCCTTAATCAATCCTTTGGATTAATTCTAGCCATCGGATCACCGCCTGGATGAATTTCCATCATTGGATCGTGCCAAATCTCCTCTAAAAATCTTAATCAGGTCGGAATGAATATCAGCCATTGGATCTCCATCGACATCAACGTCCATTGTTTGATCATGCAAAACTATAGCCGTAGACCGCCATAGATCAGCCATGTCGAAGATCATAAGTGCACTAGATAAAATGACCGAAATGCCCCTATACACCATGATAAAAATTTTAGAATCTCTTAGCGATCTAGGTTCGCCACATGGTGCACGTCAATTGGCCGTGCCTATTGAGCTGGCTGGTCCACACCTATTCCATGGATCGGCTAGTCGGTCCACTATACACCGATCTATATTTTTTTATTTTTTTTATTTTAAACTTCTAGGCTTCATAATTTTTCGTTTTAGCTTTGATTCAAGTAAAATTTGTTGCGTTGGAACCTATAAACCCTTTACATTAATGAGCTTTTTTCCTACAAAAAATTCATAAAAGTATCAATTCTTTTAAATAAATATTAAATTAATATATATTTTAATATTTTTATTTAATAATTTATGATAATTATCATCCATATCCTATAAAAAAATTTACATAATAAATTTCTTTTAGAGTATAATTAAAAATTTTAATATCATATTTTTACAAAAGAAAAAAATTAAATTTTAATAAAGAAAAAGATATAAGAACTCACCATAACTCTTCACAATTTAAAGAAACAACTATTATTTCACATATTATTATAATATAATAATTATATATTATTGTATTATTATATTTCTACAATCATATTATGATAATAATATATTATCATATATTATTTTTTAATCTTTCAATAAAATAATTATCATCATCAATAATCTAATTCTTGTCCATATCTTACAAGAAAATTTTTACATAGTAAACCTTTTTTAGAATACAACTAAGAATTAAAAAAATAAAAATTAGATGAACATTGCATTAAGATAAATAAGTATTCATCTTCTTCTATTAGTATTTTTTTCTTACTACAAAAAAATAGACAACAATAATTCACCTGCACATTCCAAAAGAAATTAGATAAAAGTCAGAATAAGAAAAAAAATAGTGAAAAAAAATCTAGCGGCAGAGAAGAGTTCCAGCTAAGAAACATGAGGGGGACCAGTCGGATGGTCTCTCTCTACTACTGGATTAAAAAAATAAAAGGCAAGGGGGATCGAAGTAGGGTTCTGGGCATGGGTGATCAGTCGGAGTAGGGGGCTGGACATCCATCGACAAACGATGGTAGAGGGTGGTAGGAGGAGGATCGATCGGAGGTCTCTCTGGATAAAAAAATAAAAAAATGGTAGGGACTTGAAGTAAAGTTTTGGGCAGCAGGTGAACAACTGGAGTAGGGGCTCGGCACCTGGTAGCAGAGGAGGGTATTGGCCCTAAAAAATGATCCAAAAAAAAAGGTCGGTGGTAAAGGAGGGGGACTAGTCAGAGCAGGAGCTCGGCACCTGGTGGAGGAGGAGGGTACTAGCCCTCAAAAATGATCAAAAAAAAAAAAAGAAATCGGTCGGTGGCAGAGGAGGGGGACCATTCGGACGGTCTCTGTGCGGTTCTGAGCGATGGGTGAATGATGGTGGGGATATTGAGGGAGGCGTGAAGGCGGGCAAGCAGGGGGAGGGGGATGCAATGGAGGTGGAGGGTGGGACGGGCAATGAAGGATTTCTCCCATTTGCAACTGAAAAAAAAAATAGTGGCTAGACCACCTAGACCTAGAGCGGCTTGCTAGGGCTAAACTGCCGATAGAGAGATTCTAGGGGGCGCGATGGGTGGCTGGAAGGTTAAGGGATGCGCGGAAGCCAGCAACCAAGGGGGCATAGAGGCCAGCAACCAAGGGGATGCGGTAGAGGGTGGTAAGGACGAAATGGATGGCATGATTGAGAGGTCGAGGGAGGGAGATGTGGTGGACGGTGGCGCGGGCGAGTGGGCACGATCATTTAGAGAAAGATGATGGTGTGAGGAGGATGTAGGAAAGGAGAGATGGGAGGGAAGGAGCATACTGATTGGCGGCACCCTTTCACTTCGTCGGAGCTGCTTGGAGGAAGAGGAGGGTAGTAGGGTTTTGGGAGCGGTGGGGAGGGGAGATGGAGAGGCGGAGAGATTTTGCTCTTAAGCGCTAGGAGAGGCGAAAATTTTTTAGAAGCGGGCGCGCATCCATAAAGAAAAAAAAATATTTTAGAAAAAATAATTCTTTTTATTATTAAAGTAAAAATTCTAGTGGATAAATTTTTTGAATACATCCAAAGTTTGTTATCCATTTATTATAAATATATTTTTTAAAAAAATTAAAAAATATATCTTAGATTTTATTTTTAAACTTATAACATCATAAAATCTATCTTTTTATCTACTTATTATATTATAAATATACTTTTTAGAAATCTAAAAAATATATCTCAAATTTTATTTAAAACTTAAAATCTATCATTTTAAGATTGTTCCTAATTTTTGAAATTTTTTTTAAAAAAAATATATATAATAATTTTTATAACTAAAATATTTATCATAAAAATATTTAAAATTAAATTTTTTTATAATGACATCTGACATCTTGTTAATGTTTTGTAAACAAAATGATAGTATTTTGTATAGCCATTTTCAACAAACATTTAAGAAAATATATAATAGCTTTTTTATGATGGAATGATTCTTATAAAAAATAAAAAAGAAGAAAAAAAGAAATTATTTTTAAACAAATAAATCTTTGTCACAAAAAAATATATTTATTTTTTATAATAAATATCTTTTCATTAATAAATTAAAAAAAGGAGGGAACAATAGGAGGGAGTCTAATTCTTTTTGCAACAACCACGTCTTTGACATAAAAAATATATTAACTTTTTGTAACAAATGAAATATTGATTTCAACATTTTGCAATAAAATATTTTATCATAATAATTTTGTTTAAAATGATCATAGTGATTTTTTGGCTATAAATAGAAAATTATATTCAAAAAAATTTATTTATGATAAATATTTTTGTCATAAATGGATAATATTTAGTGATAAATTATTTATCATAAAAATATATATTTTCATCACAAATATATTTGGCACTAATTTCTAAGAGATTATAAATTAGTAGGAGGATTTTTTGTGATAAAATTATTATTTTGTTGCAATAACTCATGCCTTTGGCGACAAAAAGAGATTTTGTCACAAAAAAAGTTGATTGTTAGTAACAAATTATGATTTGTTATAAAAATCTTTTTTTAGTGATGATATTTTTTGTCAAAATGGATAATTTTTAGTGATAAATTATTTATCATATATATATATATATATATATATATGCATCACAAATACATTTAGCATCAAAATTCACGAGATTATGAATTGGCGGGAGGATTTTTTATGATAAAATTATTATTTTATTGCAATAACACATCCTTTGGTGACAAAAAGAGATGGTGTCATAAAATAAAAATTAATTTTTTATAAAATTATGATTTGTTGTAAAAATCTTATTTTAAGTGATGATATTTTTTTTTATCATAAATGGAGACTTTTCAGTGATAAATTATTTATCGCAAAAATATATATTTTCATCGAAAATATATTTGGCGCCAAAATCTAGGAGATTATGAATTGGTAGGAGGATTTTTTATGACAAAATTATTGTTTTGTTGCAATAATTTATCCTCTAGTGACAAAAAGAGATTTTGCCACAAAAAGAAATAACTTTTTCTCGTAAAATTATAATTTATGATAAAAATCTTATTTTTAGTGATGATATTTTATTTTATCAGTAAAAATTTTCACAAAAAAATATTTTTTTCGTAGTGACCTTCTCCCTAGCTAGAGTTGGCTCCTCTACCATCTCAAAAATGAAATTTCTATTTTCCATCCTATAGTGATCTTGGAATAACTTTTGATCATCTAGGGTTGACTCCTAATTATCTTGTGTCGACTCCTCCTTGACTGGAGTAAGCTCTTGTAATGCTTCAAAAATGAGATCTTCTTATCTTATTACAATTCTAAGGTCAACTTATGCAAGTCCGAGGCCGACTTCTAGCTATATGCTAGTTGATTCTTGTGTGTCGGATTGTGCTCGAATACATGAATCGTTTCTCTAGCCATAGGGAGGACTCTTGACCATCTTGCTAAACCGTAGCTTTTTATCTTAGCCTACGGTCATTTTAGAGTTGACTCCTCTCAGACTAGATTTGTCCGGGAGACCCTTTATGCATGTATCAAACAAAAGATTCTAGAAAAAATAGTAAAGATTTGAGCAGAGTTCGATGAGTGCTGTGCAGAGAGGTCCCCTAAGCATTGCTTATATAGGTGAGTGTCAGCACCTATCACAAGGTGAGACAGATATGCGCCATAATTAATTCCGTCATCGTGCACGTACGTCATGGATCTTAACCATGAGGATTGTGCATTTGTGCACCAAGCTATATCGGCCATGCAGTGTGTGGGACTTTAAATAGTTTTCTGGCCATTTTTTTTGGTGTCCGCCTAGCAAAATGTTGTTGGTCGATTGGATGATGTCAATAGAGATAGGTTCTGAGGCACATCAGTCCTTATGGTTGCGGTCTCATATGTCCAGATTGATTATCATATATATAAGCTAGCCCATGTAGTTGGCTGATGTAGTTGAGTGAGTTGTTCGGCTTTCTTAGTGATTTTCTTTTTCCTATTCTTCAAATATAACACCAATATCATAGATAGAAAACCCACATTTCTAATCATTCCAGGCCAAACCAAAGACCCCTCGCCGTCAAATCTCTCGGGTAGAATAGAATGAAGAAGACCTCGCTACCACCTGAATGGTCCGTCAACCTGCAATTGCAAGGCCATTGATTAAATTGAACATATCATCTTATCTATATCAAATCTCCGCATGATCACTTTGCTGAGTCAAATCATGGATGGTGTCATCCTTTGCATCATGTGATTGAATGTTAAATATAAAATTAGCTTGGCCAGCTTCATGCCTGTGTTAAAAAAAAAGATAAAAAAAACTTCTTGCATACGAAGATAGTATATATATTAGTATGAACTATCCATTAAAATATGATATTGCACTATGCGCGTTGCAACTCATGGTGTTTTGTATCTTGCCGATCTCTCCACCAGAAACCATCCCTAGTTACCGTCCTTGAGAAAATGGGTAACGAAGAAAGATGCTTCTCATGGAATGCAGGTTGGCATACAAGAACAGCGGAAGGGTCAATATGGCCTGATTTGCCTGGACTAATTGTTAGGACATTCAAAAGCGAGGACTTTCAATGCCACTGTAACAATCCAGAATTTTATCTACTGGGACTTCACCGAATCACCGCCTAGAGATATAGCCATATAGGTGTGCCTAGGAAGTAGATATGCAAGCATGTCACCAACGTTGGTTTAATTGGAAAAGATAGTGATCGAAGGAAGATAAAAGTAAATTCGTGCAGATACTTTGACTTTCACCATCATCACGCTGACCGTTCGAAAAAAAAGATGAATAGTATAAGACAGGGTATAGCTAGAGCTATAGTTGAACTATTCTGCTATTACTACTACTCCTAAGGGCAGAGTCCTACAAGCAATCTAAAAGTTAGGTAAATTAAATATAAAAAAAATTAAAGATAAGCTGGATTCATTGACGCGTCCAATGGTCTACTTCTTAGAGTATACTTTGTTTATTTATATACATAACAATAATTGTAAAATAACCGCTAACTTCTATAATTATCTATATTATCTCAATCTTTAGTAGTCATGGAAGTTCCCTTCCATGATTCATGAATGAAATAACTGCAAACCAAACCACAATTGAAATAAAACCAACTTCAATCATAGCCAAGTCCTATTCTTTCGGCCTGCTTATCATGGTCGATACGTATCGTAGCCGAGCTCTATCCCTTCGGCCTGTGATTCCACATGGATGGTTATCGCCAAACCCCGTTATGTTTACCAAAGGTTACACGACTTTCATGTGTTTTTAATCCTGTTGAGGAATTGGCAAACTGATGAAGTTTTGAAAAGTCATTGGCATAAGCTTTGTCACGTTAAATTGACAGTCGACCAATATGCTTGGCAGTGGACAATTTGTCATCTCTCATAAATCTTGAGAATTTTGAGACTTTGTAATCTCGAATACTTATAAACCTGATCATACCAATTAAGATATATATGGCTTCCAATATATTGGCCTTAAATAAGTTGATATGCACATCATAGTTGGTCTTGAACCATCTTGGTCAACTGAGCCACATTCAAGAAGTTCCCCTTCTCGGCTCTATGAATGGTAGGTTGAGTAAGAAAAGCTAGCCCCAGCATTGGCTGATACAATGGGTTGTTATATTTGGAAGATAGCTTGGTTGTACTGTTGTTGTCTCTCATCATAGAAGTTTGATGCCATAGGTTGTTGAGGTGCTATTGGTAGCATTTGAGGAGGTTGCCCCCAACATAGAAGTCAGGTGCTGCGGACTATTGTGGTAATGGTAGTGGCACCCACTGAGAAGGTTGCCCCTAACCCTCAGGACAAGCATAGGCTGCACCGGAGGTTGAGCATCAGTGGTCCTTCATTCGTCCTAATAAGACAACCACCTCTTATGTCCATAATTGGCATCGATAAGACATCACCAACGCTTCTTTGGATAGATTTAGTTGTGGGGATCAGTGTGGCCAAGACCCACCTTAAGTTCAAGTGATGGCTTTGCAGGAACTGTAACATTCCGGGCCATATATAGATTTAGTTAGTTGGGAGCACTCGCCCTCGAAGTAGTATCGCCATCACCCTGGTCTTGGAGCCCGAGGTTTCACCACTATAGAATTCAGCCTTGCTTTTGTCATAGGCTGAAGGTATGTGAATATTAGGCCTCCCTAAAAGCTTGACATTTCCATACTGCAAAGACTAATTAACGGGTTGAAACATGTTCGCCGCACCATACATTGGAGTAACTATGGCGCTTGATGCTAACTCATAAGATCTAAAAAAAGTTGTTCGACCTATTTCACCAGTGATGCAAAAAAGTCTGGTGTTGCTTCATGAATGGCCTTAACATGGCCATCTAACTGGTAACAGCCCCTTGAAGGTCATGCTGACTCTTACCTATATGGAATTTGACTTGTGCAACCATATTATGGAGAGAGTCAGCATGAGAATAAGTCACCGACTTTCATGGGTAAGTTCTCTTTGAGATATAAAGCATATTCGATCGCTGAAGCCCTTGACTCTCTATGGGGCTAGAGGAGGTAATTTGGATGGCCCTAACTGAGAGTATAGAGGCACTTCAATGTGGTATGATGAACTGACTAGTTGCTCGACCGCTGGAACATTAACCGTCTTTTATGGTGGCATAATGACTGCCACAGACTAAAAATGGGCCTCTCAGAAGGATCATGACGAATCTTATGACTAGAAGGTACATGCACTAGCATGCAACATTGATTTAACCCAAACAAAAAAAAAAAAAAAAATGATAGAAAAGAAAATGAAAAGAAACTGCATCGATCTACATGTCTTGGTCTTAAAAAATTTTCATCATCTTCACATTATCCATTGGAAAGAAAATAGATAGAGTCACTACAAAAAAAATTGAATATTAGTGATGAAATTTTTTCCATCGCTAATAATAACTTTTTGCCACCACAACATCAACAAAAAATAATGCCATTGCTAATACTATTACCAATGATAATTTCATTATTAGCGACAGCAAGCACTGTATCACTATAGTAAAAGTTGTAATTAGCAACTATTTTCTGTTGATGCTTTTAATAAGCATAGTCAATGCCGACGCTTTTAGATAAAGCATCGTTAGAATCTAAATTCCTTGACGGTTTTTTTTCGCATCGTTAGTTAACGATGCTAAAAAGCATCATTAGGTTCGCTTAATCCCCCATCTGCTCTTTCTCTCGATCAGATCTTAGAAACTCTATGCAAAAATATTGGAGGGTGCGCGTCCCTAGAATTTCTCCAAGGGGTGCACGCCCCTCTTCCTTCTTTCTTGCAATACGGATCAACTTTTGACCCTTGTCATGTTCCCATCTGATGGAATTAAAATAAGCCCTAATCAAGTCAGGACAAGTCTTGATCTGACCTGGACAAGCTCCAGTCAGAATAGGACAAATCCATACAGGATTCCCGAGTGAGCCAAATCAAATTTGACTCAGTCAAGCCAAATCAGAAAGTCAACAGGAGGAGAAAGTCAGGCTCAATCATGTGTTAGCATGATTTTCTTGAACCTAATTGAATCAAATCCAAATCAATCGAATTGAGTTAGCCCAATTGATGACATCCAGACCTAAATTCTTATTTGTGTGATCCAATTGATTCAGTTCTATATGGTAATAATTTAGATATGTGTGCCTTAGAAGCTAGAATTGGCTGACACTTGTAATACACTTCTAAGGATAAAATTATAATTTTGACTATAATTAATAAAATAAATTATTTTCTATCACATAAATATATTTAGTGTCTGTGATACATCCCTTAAGTTAATGGTAATGATAATTTATATTTTCAAGAGTTGAAAATTTAAGAGATGAATTTTCATTTATTAACTCATAAAATGCTTCTGACCGTAGGATCATCATGAGGATGGTGATTAATCCGGAAGGTTAGTATACAATCGCTTCTTTGTAGTAGATGAGTCTTAAGTCTATGGTGTAGAGACACCGGAGCGAGAGTACAGGTACTCGTTAGAGAACGAGGGCACTGAGCGTGACCACCTCGAGTGGTCATAAGAAAGTCTGCCTTCTCGTCGATGACTAACTCGATGCTGCAGTGGTGTGTCTGATTCTTTGACCTGAGGTGCATCGACAGTTCACCTTGAGGGTGTTATAGTTTGACTACACCATGACTCGGTCTCCTAACCATTCGAAATCCTGAGGTATATGTTGGCTATAGCATGTTCATTGTAGGAATTGGATTGCACCAAGATGGAATTTATCTACCTCAGTGGATGAGAAGCAACCCTATGATGATCATGAGAATCAAGTCCATAAGCCCATGGCTATGGCAGAGAGTGAAATAATAGAAAGAGTTTCTATTAAGGTTTTTACATTGGACTTGAATCGAATGATTAAATCATATGATAGAAATTAGGGTTTGACGAGTTCACCTTAACCCTAATCTGATCGGGGCTCAAGATAGAAGAACTTAATCACACAAGTAGCTACACTGAGAGATTCATTTTCAATTTTGATGGATTGCCATCATATACTGCTAAGTATCACTGGTGGATTTTGGGAGCAATTAAAATGATTTAGATGATCGATCATTCTAAGTTGTCTAAATCAGAAGAGTTCTGATCCATCGAAAAGAGTTTCGATGATATTGATGATGGAGATCATGATATATCCCATTATTATACAGAATTGAACCTAACTAGGTTACACAAACAAGAATTTGGATCTAGATATCATCAATTAGACTAACCTAGTTCAATTGATTTGAATAAGATTCAATTAGGTTCAAGAAAATCGTGCTAGCACATGATTAAGCCTAACATTCTCCTTTTTTCTTATCATAAAAGTTGTCTCGACTGAGCCAAATGAGTTTGTGCTCACTCAGGTATCTTTATCTAATCTAACTGGAGCTTGTCCAAGTCAAAATAGAGTTATCTTAATTTATGAGATAAATTTGAGACAACACCTGCCATTTTTCATCATCTGCTAATTCTTGTACTTTGACTTGGTCAAACATTGATCTTTGATCCTTGGACATCTGCCCATGTGTCATACACTTATTGGAGAGCAGATAGGGGCTTGTCCCCTCTCTGAAAATTGAAAAGAAGGGGGCACATGCCTAGGATGGCGTGCACCCATGGATAGGGATGCTGGAGTCCCATACGGATGGGACTCTAGGTTGCTTCTTGGATTCAAACTAGGTGACCCTCACCTATAGACTTTGACCAGTCTTAGGCACTACCTTAGGATGAATCTATGGATCTCTCATCTGATTGGATCAGATGATGTCATTTCATCAATCAGATTTAGATCTGATTACACAAAGCAATGTGATTGGCCGGGGTGATGCAGCACTGCATAGTGCAGTAGAGTCTATAAAAAGACCCTATCTGCGCCCACTTTTAATCACTCCTCCTTCAAGCCATGCCCCAAGGTTGCCCCTCTCCCTTCTCCATGCCACCATCTGGCCCTCTCCCTCCTCTCCACGCCCAAGGAAGTTGGGCCTTTAGATTAGTGCGAGTTAGGCAAGAAAAAGCTGATGAAAAAAAGAAGGCAGCATTGCTGCAGAGACGATGGATGATCTTCAGAAGAAGTTTTGAAGATCCTCCAAATCAGATCCAGATCTAATTTTTTGAAAAAAAAAAGAAAAGAAGATCTCCAGATCCAGCCTGAGTGGATACCGGTAGAGGCCAGGCGCTTGTGTGTTAGATCCAGAACCTCAGGGATTCGGCATGATCATCATCTGGTAATCAGTTTACCCAGAATCAAGGTAAATTAATTTAAAATTAATTTAATTTTATTTTTTATTTATCAAATTATAAAATTAGATCTAAAAAATATCAGATCTGATTAGGATCTAAGAGGTGATTTTTGAAATATGCCTCTCGATCCAATCAGATCTGAACGAACCTGACCCCGAGAAATTAGGATTTTTCTTCAACTGGTATCAGAGCCAGGTTCTTATAAAATTTATTTAGATCTAATTTAATCTAATTAATTAGTAATTTTAGATATCACATGAGATATGATTAGATCTAAAATTAGAAAAATAAAAAATAAAAAATTAATTAATCTAGATCTAATATGTATGAGATACATAACTAGACTAGGTATAGAATTATTCTATGTGTAGTCTAGTATAATCATATTTTTTATTTGATTAAATATGATTTTTAGATTTATTTATTTTCTATTTTTTGATATTATAAATATTATAATCAGATCTAAAAATAAAAAATAAATTAAATTTAATTTGTTCATATGAGTATGATAATTGCATGTTTAGACAAGTTGTAGAATAGTTCTGAAAATAGATCTAGATTAAATTTTATTTGATAAGATCAAATTTAAATTTAATTTTTTAAATGATTATAAGATAATTTAGATCTGAAAAATATGCATGCATGATATATGTGATATATACAAAATATATTTTAATTAGATCTATTTTTTTATATGAGATATATGCTTAGATCTAATTAGTTTTTGTAGATTAGTTATTTTTCTGATTAAGGCATTTCCTTTAGCCGTCCGATCATAAGAACAAAGTAGGACTTAAAGACCCTCTCCTTCCATTCGATGGGATGTTCTTATGATGTGTAGGGGTGTTGCACGTTCGTCCTTAATCAAAAATTAAAAACTTACTTTCTATAAAATTCTAGATCCTGAAACCCTAGGATCTTATTTACATATTTTATTTTTGAATCCTAAACTTAATTAAAAATTAAGATTATGAAACATATTAGGTCTAAAATTGAGAATTTTTAGATTTAAGACATATTCATAAAATTGAGTTCGAGCTTTGGTAGCTCAATTAGGTCTAAGCGGTTGATCAAACCGAATTAAGAGTTGGTTAGATGGGATCAATACTGCTAAAATTGATCAGCTTAATAGGATTAAGTCTGGATCAGGATCGAGTCATGAATGTGATCGATCAAGCTAAGATCTAATTAGGCTCAATTGTTAGAGTCTGAATTATAGGCTAACCCGATTGGTTTTGACTCAATAATTTAGTGTCTAAGATAAGTTTGACAGATACGACTGACTGATTTTTAATTGAAAGCTACTCGACTTGAATGCTTTCTTGTCGAGTTAATGGCATATCCCTTCCACCGGTCTCACTTACCTAGCCATGTTTGTTGACTCAGTTCTGATCTGAGGTGGTCAATAATCCGAGCTAACCCATGCCACTAGGTTAGTCATAATAGTTATGACTATGTCAAGTCTAGTTTAATGAGACCTAAATCAAATCTTCCTAAGAAAAGATTAAGTCTAAGGTCTTCCACCATTGTAGATGTGCGGGCCCTTCCCAAGGTTGATTGTTCTCGATTGGTTACAGTGGCTCAATTGCACCGAAAAGATGCAACCATGTCTATTAGGCATCGAATGCTATGGGCTAGAGGATGAATTGGGCTCAATATTCTGAATACGGTGAGAGACTCAATTAAAAATCTAATCTATGTAAATGGTGGGTCTAACTTAACTGAGTAGATCAATATTCCAAACATGGTGAGATTCATGAATTAGAGACCAAGTTTGGGTGCACCATGATTAGAGAATCATTGAACAAGAGTTGTTCATCCATTGGCTGACCCATCACCAATAACTGTTAGGTGAGGTGATGAGTAAGTCGGTGGGACTGCACCACCCACTAGAAATCAATAATCGTAAAGATTTTTGCATCTCTACAAAGGGAGTGTAGGAATCCGAGAAAATAGTGGAAGCTAATTTATTTAAAAATAAAATTTTTAAATAAATTAGTTAAGTCTTAATTACAATTCTAACTAGAAACTTTGACTCTCTATAGAAAAATATCTGCATCCAATCTACTAGCACGAATCCTGGACACCCATAGACTAATCGAACTAAATTACAAGGATTGGCTACGAAACTTTAAAATTTTGGATTTTGAGAAGTTAACTCATGTATTGGATCAGGATCCTCCCACCTTACCAGCTCATCCATCCACTGAACAGAGAGCATCTCTGGATAAGTGGACTGATGAAGATAATAAGGCTAGATACTACATGTTGGACTCGATATCTGATGAGCTTCAGCACCAACATAAAGATATTAGAACTATTCGCCAAATGTTGGCTCACTTATAGGAGATGTTTGGTGAACAAAGTCGCACAGCCAAGTATCAAGTCACTAAATGACTGTTCAAGGCTAAGATGCACGATGGCAGTCAGTCCAAGATCATTGTCTGATGATGATCAAGAACTTGGAAGAGCTTGAGAAGCTCGGAGTGAGGTTGGACTTGGATCTGCAGAATGATATAATTCTGTAATCCTTGACTGATGCATATGGGCATTTCATCATGAACTACCATATGCATAAACTTCAAAACTCCTTGATCGAACTTATGAACATGTTGGTTACCGCTGAGCTTTCCATGAAAGGTTCTAAAGGCTCAGTACTTTCTATGGAACGGACTTCTTTTAAGAGAAAATCTTTTGAAAAGAAGAAGAAGTATGTGAAAAAGCAAAAGATGGAAGGAGGAAAGAAGAAAAAGATAGAGCTGAAGAGGAAGGCCGCTGACAAAGAAAAGTAATTCCATTGCAACAATGACGACCACTAGAAGTGAAATTGCCCTACTTGACTATCCTAAAGAAGAAGGAGGCAAGTCCTTTTGGAGGTATGCTCGTCATTGAGTCTAACCTTATGATTTCTTCTGCATCTAGTTGGGTGCTTGACTCTGGTTCTAGTGCTTACTTGTGCACTTCTATGCAGGGTCTTGAAGATAGCAGGAGGCTGAGGGATGGTGAGATGATCCTATGCATCGAAAATGGAGTAAAGATTGCTGTCATGGCCGTAGGAACATACCCTCTTTGACTACCATCTGGTTTAGATTTAGTATTAAAAACTGTTATTATGTGCCTGCAGCAAGCAGAAATTCGATTTCTGTTTCTTTCCTTGCATTAGAAGGCTATGTAATTAGTTTTCTTAAGGACCATTATACATTCTTTATGAAAAAAATAAAATTGCAAATAGTTTTCTTATTAACGGTCTTTATCAGTTACATGTTGATGTATCTATTTTTAACTTTGAGCAAAATATGAATGCCATAAAATCAAAATATCCTAGGGATAGTCCTAATGATAGGTATCTATAGCACCTAAGATTAGGTCATATGGCAGAAGATAGAGTTAACAAATTAGAGAAAATCGGGCTATTGAGTCCATTGACTTTCGAGTCATATCCAATTTATGAATCCTGTCATCATGGCAAAATGACTAAGCTCCCTTTTGTAGGACATGGGGAAAGAGCCATGAATCTTCTTGCCCTAGTACATATAGATGTGTGTGGCCCATTTGATGTGCCAGCTAGAGATAATTTAGTCTACTTCATAATCTTTACCGATGATTTATCAAGGTATGGGTATGTGTATCTTATGAGACATAAGTCTGAAGCTTTTGAAAAGTTCAAAGAATTCAGACATGAAGTAGAAAAGTAAACTAAAAAATTCATTAAGGTTCTTCAATCAGATCGAGGAGGTGAACACCTTAGTCAGAAATTCCTGAACTATCTTAAAGAAAATGGCATAGTCTCTCAATGGACTCCATCAGGAACATCTCAACTCAACGGGATTTCAGAATGAAGGAATAGGATCCTATTAGATATGGTCCGATCCATGATGAGCTTCACAGACCTTTCTGATTTTCTTTGGGGATACTATTAACTGCAATATACTTACTGAATAGGGTTCCTTCTAAAATCGTTCCTACCATACCGTATGAGATATGACATGGTAAGAAATCAAGTTTGAGTCATCTCAGAATTTGGGGTTATCCGGCTCATGTCAAAAGACAACAAGCGGACAAGTTAGATTTTAGGTCCTTTAGAGCTCGATTCATAGGATATCCTAAAGAGTCATTAGGATATTATTTTTATATTCCAAAAGATCACAATGTGATTGTGAGTCGACATGCCATCTTTCTCGAAAAATAATTTATTCAAGATAGCGACATTGGAAAGCAGATCAAGCTCGATGAGAAAGTCTCACAAGAGCAACGAGGTAAGGACCAAATGGAACTAAATCAGGTTAAGCCAATCCATACACTACCTCCTCCACCTCGTAGATCGGAAAGGATTTTCCATCCCCTTGAAAGGTACTTAGATACTATTTCAAAAGATGTAGAAAAAATGTTCCTCATAGGTAATGGGTTTCATGGTGATGATCCCAAAATCTATAACGAGGCGATATCAGATATCAACTTCAAGAAATGATTAGAGATAATGAAGTCAGAAATTGACTCAATGCACTCAAACCAAGTCTGGACCTTAGTAGATCCACCAGAAAGTATAGTACCTATTAGGTGTAAATAGATCTTCAAGAGAAAGATTGGTGCAGATGAAAATGTGGAGACATTCAAGGCTAGATTAGTGGCAAAAGATTATAGTCAACGCGAAGGTATTGACTATTGAGATATCTTTTCGCCAGTAGTTATGCTAAAATCCATCCGCACATTGCTTGCTGTTGCAGTCTATTTCGATTATGAAATATGGCAAATGGACATGAAATGGCATTCTTAAATGGATATCTTGAGAAAAATATCTATATGGAATAGCCACTAGGTTTCATATCCAGTGATGATGATCACAAGGTATGCAAGCTGCAAAGGTCCATATATGGACTTAAGCAAGCATCTCAGAGTTGGAACACTCGTTTTAATGATGTGATCAAAATATTTGATTTCATCAAAAATGAGGAGGAGCCATGTGTCTTCAAAAAGATCAGTGGGAGCATTATTATCTTCCTCATATTGTACGTGGATGACATCCTCCTTATCGAGAATGATATTCCCATGTTGACCATAGTTAAAATATGGTTATCTAAAAATTCTCCATGAAAGACCTAGGAGAAGCATCCTTTATTCTAGAAATTAAGGTCTATAGAGATAGACCGAATAGGATGCTAGGATTTTCACAGAAGATGTACATAGAGGAAGTACTAAAGAGGTTCAGTATGGAAAATTCTAAGAGGGGTTTAGTACCCCTCAGGCATGGCATTCATCTTTCCAAGAAGATGTGCCCTAGCACACCTGAAAAAATAGAACGCATGAGCAAGATCCCTTATGCTTCAGCAATAGGGAGCCTCATGTATGCCATATTATGTACACGACCTGATATAGCCCATGCTGTGAGTGTCACGAGCAGATATCAATCGAATCCAGATGAAGAATACTGGACTTCTGTGAAATATATTCTTAAGTACTTGAGAAGAACTAAAGATATATTGTTGGTCTTTGGTAATGGAGAACTCCAAGTCTAGGGGTATACAGATTCAGACTTTATGTTTGATGTAGATGATCGAAAGTCGACATCTGGGAGTCTGTTTGTGTGCAATGGTGGAGCTGTCAGTTGAAAAGTTCCACACAGACAGTGATAGCAGATTCCATCATGGAAGCATAATATATCGTTGCATCAGAAGCTGTGAAGAAGGCATTCTGGTATAACAAGTTTGCCGTAGAGATCAGAGTGATGCCATTCCTCTGTACTATGACAACAATGGCGCCATAGCACTTGCTAAGGAGTCGAGGTCTCACTAGAAATCCAAGCACATCGAGCAGCGATACCACCTCATCCGCGATTACCTCGAGAAGGGTTACGTCGAGGTCAAAAGAGTCGACTCCGCAGACAATACGGTGGATCCACTTACAAAATCGTTGGACCAGTAGAAGATCGAAGCCCACCTTGAGAAGATGAAACTTAGATTTGTAGCCAATTTACTTTAGGTCAAGTGAAAGTTTGTTAGATATGTGTGCCCTAGAAGCCAAAATTGGCTGACACTTATAATACACTTCTAAGGGCAAAATTATAATTTTGATTATATTAATAAAATGGGTTATTTTCTATTACATAAGTGTATTTAGTGTCTGTGATACATCCCTTGAGTTAATGATAATGATAATTCATATTTTCAAGAGTTGAAAATTTAAGACATAAATTTTCATTTATTAACTCATAAAATGCTCCAGACCATAGGATCATCATGAGGATGGTGATTGATCCAGAAGGTTAGTGTACAATCGCTTCTTTATAGTAGATGAGTCTTAAGTCTACGATGTAGAGACACCGGAGTGAGAGTATAGGTATTCATTTGAGAGCGAGGGCACTGAGCGTAACCACCTTGAGTAGTCATAAGGAAGTTTACCTTCTCATCGATGACTGACTCGATGCTATAGTGGTGTGTCTGGTTCTTTGATCTAAGATGCATCGGTAGTTCATCTTGAGGGTGTTATAGTTTGACTACACCATGACTCGATCTCCTAGCCATTCGGAATTCTGAGGTGTATGTTGGCTATAGCATGTTCATTGTAGGAATTAGATTGCGTCAAGATGAAATCTATCTACCTCGGTGGATGAGGAGCAGGCCTATGATGATCATGAGAATCAAGTCCATAAGCCCATGGCCATGGTAGAGAGTGAAATAATAGAAAGAGTTTCTATTAAGGTTTTCACATCGGACTTGAATCGAATGATTAAATCATATGATAGAAATTAGGATTTGATGAGTTCACCTTAATCCTAATCTGATCAGGGCTCAACATAGAAGAACTTAATCACACAAATAGCTGCACCGAGAGGTTTATTTTTAATTTTGATGGGTTGCCATCATATGCTGCTAAGTGTCACTGGTGGATTTTGGAAGCAATTAGAATGATTTAGATGATCGATCATTCTAAGTTGTCTGAATCAGAAGAGTTCTGATCCATTGAAAAGAATTTTGATGATATCGATGATGGAGATCATGACATATCCTATTATTATACAGAACTGAACCTAACTGGATCACACAAACAAGGGTTTGGATCTGGATATCATCAATTAGACTAATTCAGTTCAATTGATTTGAATAAGATTCAATTAGGTTCAAGAAAATCATGCTAGCACACGATTAAGCCTAACATTCTTCTTTTTTCTTATCATAAAAGTTGTCTTGACTGAGCCAAATGAGTTTGTGCTTACTCAGGTATCTTTACCTAGTCTGACTGGAGCTTGTCCAAGTCAGAAAAGGGTTGTCTTAATTTATGAGATAAATTTGAGACAACACCTGCCATTTTTCATCATCTGCTAATTCTTGTACTTTGACTTGGTCAAACATTGACCTTTGACCCTTGGACATCTGCCTATGTGTCATGCACTTATTGGAGAGCAGATAAGGACTTGTCTCTTCTCTAGAAATTGAAAAGAAGGGGGCGCATGCCTAGGATGGTGTGTGCCCATGGATAGGGATGTTGGAGTCCCATACTAATGGGACTCCAGGTTACTTCTTAGATTCAAACTAGGTGACCCTCTAATAGACACGTGATGTTATCATTAAGATACCGTGTTTATTAATTTAATCCGACTTCTTAAAATAATTAAAAATCCATAGATAGTAGTGAGTCGGATCGAATCCATAGGAAAGATAGTATTTTTAGATTTAAAATTCTTTGATTTTATAAAAGAAAAAGGAAAGAGAAGAGTTTTGGGATCAAAAGTAAAGTCAAAAAATAAAAAGTGAAAATTAAAAGGTGTAGGAATTTAAACTTGGTACTAGTTAGATCTTAGCATCTATTTGCAATAAAATAAAAAAAGCAATAATTTAAAGTATAAAAATTAAATTATAAAAAATATATATATATATATAAAATTAAAGAGCATAAAAATAAATATTGCATTAAAAAATTTATAATTTAAATATATAAAATAAAAAAAAAAAAATAGGCTGATCTCTGATCTTGAATCGGCATTGGTGGAAAGATGGTGTAGAAGCCCAGCTCTTCTTCTCAGCACCAATTACCTTGAAGCAGCCATTAACCCATAGTCTGACTTCACCCTGTACCAAAGCTTCACCTTGATTGGAGATGTTGATTTTTGGAGGCTTGGGATCCCTTTTATAGAGCTAGGAGGGCTGGAGAGTTTGCTTCTGGGCAATGTAGGACTAAGGAGCTTTTTGATCATCAAAATATGAAGAAATCTAAATAAAAATTGAACTAAAAAAGTTCTGAATGAATTCTACTGCTCTAGATGAAATCTAGCCATCAATAGAAATCCAACGGTCCAAAGATCATCAAAATTAGATGCGTATCGGCCCAAATCAGGTTAGATTAAATTCTAGCCGTTCGATCGTGCTTTGATGGAGGAAATCTAGCCGCAAATCATGCTTCAAAAGTCCTGATCACCATCGAGAGTGTTTTGAACCATCAGATCATCCCCTGGATCGAGCGCTGTTGTCCGATGGTGATCCGGGTGAAATCAGAAACCAAATCAGAGTTGGAATAAATCCTGACCGTCCGATCTCGACCGCAAGCAACCACAGCCATCCGATCGTGTAGTTACTATTCCCATGGACCGCGTGGATCAATTGCACCATACACCACAGCCAATCAGTACTCTTATTGCTGAGTGAAGAAACCAAAATACCTTGTGAGCCGTGATAAATTTCTGTAGACCCTTTAAGGGTCTAGGTCTGCCACGTTTCGTTCCTTGATTCGTCGGTTGCTGTTGAGTTGGCGGTCTATGCTTGGATCGTGGATCGACTGATGGCTTCAATGACTGAGTCAGCTTTGATGGCTTGGCTTGGCTTGGTGGCTTGGCTTGCGGAGCCGACTAAGCCATTTTCTTTTTTTATTTAATTTTTATTTATTTTATTTCTTTAAAAATTCATATCTTTTTTGTTTTAGCTTCATTTTAATTCAAAATTTATTTAGTTGTGATAAAAAAAATGAGCTCTTTCTATTGATAATAAAATTTTATTTTTTAATTTTTATTATTTTTTAATTAATTTTTAATTAATAAAAATATGAATTTCTCAAAAATTATATATAAATTGATTAATAATTTTTAAAAATTAATATAAATTAATTAATAAATTAATAATTTTATTGATGAATTTATGATGCTTATCACATCCCCCAACTTAAGCTTTGCTCGTCCTCGAGTAAAAAAAGAATTTAGTTTTAAATATCTTTTAACTTTAGAATTTCAAATTTTACCTAAGCAGTTTTCAAAATGGCCATTGATATTTAGTAGAGCTTAAATGAGACATATCATTGGAGTATTAATACTTATCAATAGAAAATTAAGTAAAGAACATTAAATTTTTTAGAACTTTTTCTAAATTATCCCATCTTTATCTCTGATTTGTCTAAACTTTCATATAGACAAGTGTATTGCTACTTCCATCCTTCATTTATTAATTTTTTATTTTTATATTATATACTTTTTAATATGAATATCATTGCTTACTTAGGCAATGAGACCTAGTTACTCGGTGGGAAACCAATGCTTTTTTTTTTTTTTTAACGTTGTATCACTATTGAGTGTCTTAATTCTTTAAGCTTTCTATTTGATCCATGTAGCGAGTCTTGGGCCAATGACTCCCAAACCAATTAGCTTTAGGGCACTAGGTATAGAATACCCCTCGGGCTTACTAGCTCGAATCAAATAGACTATGAGTTAAGACTAACTTTACAGCGAGCTTCTTTGCCCTTCCCATCTTTTGATGCTAAACTCAATGCTTGCTTAGGCAAAGAGATCCGGTTACTCAGTGAGAAGTACTTGGAAACTATTTTATTAAAATAAATTTGTTATATGAAGAAATGTATAATTACCCTATACAAGCCTATAAAAGTAGATTTTTCTTTGATGCTAGTAGAAATAATTAGAAATGCTCCAAGAAAAAACTTTTTATATTCTAGATTTAACTTTTTATTGAATTTTTTTAATACTTGATTCCTCAATATCTCACAGATTTTCTGATCCGTGCATCAATTTTCTTTTAAAAAATGCTTAGTTTAATTCGATTCTTAAGCATAATCAGGTGTCTAAATACTAAATACTAACTTTTTTGAGGACTTAAAATTTTAAAATTTTTATTTTTCTCCCTCCAACTTAATCGACATTATCCTCAATGGAGAAGAAAAAAAATAAAGGGTGTAATAAAGAACATGAAAGAATACATCTGACTATATTTTTGGTCCAGCACATGCCTTTAAAAATTTGGGCTCTCCCTCCAACTTATTCAAATTATTCTAAAAAAAAATAAACTAAAAAGATAAATTAGATAAAAACTAAATATTGGGTTACCTTCCAATAAGTGCTAAGTTTACCGTCTTGAGCCAGATACAATGCAGCTTACTATCCTGTGTCAAATATTGAATTGATAAATTCCAATGGTTTTGAATTGCCAATCTTAGAAAGTTGATTTATAATCTCATTATTGATATATTCATTATTAATTTTAGGGATATAATTTATGATTTCATTCTCAGATCCATATTTATTAAGAATTTCTCCTATTTGTTCTTCTAAAATACTCATGAATGGAGTTTTAGGAGTTAAGTTTGATTCAATGGGTGCTTGAATAGTGACTAAAGGCTATTTTAATTCTGAAGGTAAATTAATGTGATCTTACTTAAATAACTCCATTGATATTTTATTACATGCCTCTTGATTTTTGTAAGAAGAACCAGCTTCTAGGATTGAAGGGAATAGGACATCAGGTTTATAAGTCTCGGGTAAATCATCTATTCTCTTTTTCTCTATTTTTATCTCATTTAAATTAGAACTAGCATAAGTACTAATTTCTGGCTCGAATTCTTTTATATGGCTAGTCTCAGTACTAACCAATTTCTTTAAATTTTTATTTTGGCTAGCATCAGTACTAGCCTCTCTCACCTGATCTTGGTATGGGTCTATAAGAATCCTATAGCCTTTAAGTTCAGAAATTACTTTGGTATTCTCAAATTGGAGATTCTTAAGTGAGACATTAAATTGATAACTTGGCCTAGGTGGTTGGTGGACGTTAGGTGGGTTGTTTAAAATTGGTAAGTTTGGTAGTTGATCTAATTCTCTCCTCATGTTAGACTCAACTAATTATTCTATTTGAGCTTCTAGTCTGACGATAGATTGCTGTTGAGTCAGAATCAATTATTGAAGTTGGTTAAATCTATCATCAGCTAGATTGATCTGTTGAGGAGGTGGGTATGAGGGCTGATTATGATATGATGGCTGGAAAGGCTTACTAGGCTGACCTCTGTTATAGGCATAATTTTGGTATTGGGATCTATTTTGATAATTTTATATTGATAAAATTTGGATCTGAGCCTGAGTCTGTTGAGATGTCCAAAAAAAATTATGATGGTTGCTCCAATCTAGATTATATGAATTTGAAAAGGGATCATTACCCGACTTGGAGTAGCCTTTAGCAGCTTGGACTTGTTCTTGGATAAAAGATGAAAACTATGCAGTCATAGGACATTCACTCACATGATGGGTTGGGCTAGCACAGATTGAACAAATCTTCTGATAATTAAAAGATGATGTGAATTATGTAGGAGATTATTGACCTAGGATTAGGACTTGATCTAATTTTTTAGCAAGAAAGTCTACTTTATTTATCAAATTTAAATCAGTTTTATGACTATATTCTAGATGTTTAAATTCATGGATCCCTGCCTAGGTTTGGTGGAAAGACAACAAAGCATGGTTAATTGAGTTTTCACTTAGGATTTTAAATAAGGTATAGGCTTCATCCTCACTCTTGTTCATGAATGCACCTCCACAGGATGCATCTATTATCTGTTTGTATTGGTCTCTTAAACTCTCATAGAAAGCTTGAACTATTTGCCACTTAGACAAACCATGGTGTGGGCATTTTCTAAGAAGTTCCTTAAGTCTCTCCCATGACTCGTGAATCTGTTCCCATGGAAGCTGAGCAAATCCAGTGATAGCTCGCCTCATAGTATTGGTTCGGCCTATGGGATAAAATTTTTTAAGAAATTCACTTTGCAAGTCAGCCCAAGTTTTAATTGGTCTCCCTATTATCCCAAGCCAGTACTTGGCTTTGTCTTTTAATGATAAGGAAAATAAAATTAGTTTAAAGGCATCATTAGTTAAATTTTGAATTCTCACCGTAGAGCATATTTCTAAGAATTCATCCAGATGTTTATAAGGATCTTCATTAGTGTTCCCATAAAAAGATGGAAGCATCTGGATTGTAGTCGGCTTGATCTCATAGTGGGTAGTATGAATTTCAGGTAATTGAATACAAGTCGATGGATTATAGGTAGAAGGAATAAAGTATTCTTTCATCTGCTTAGGTGGTTCTCTAAAATTTTCAGCCATTTGGTTATCAGGTTTAATATAATTCAACCTTTCAATTTTATGGTTAGGTTTAACTAGATTAGGTAAAGCGATTTTCTATCGTGCATGCACTAGTGCAACCCTATCGTGTTGCTCAAAAAAAAAATAGAATTTTTTTTATATTTTTTTATTATTTTATTATATTAATTATTTTATTTATTCATTTAATTTAATTTAATTTAATTATTATTTTTAATATTTTTTTAGTTAGTTAAATTTAATTTTTATTTTATTTTATTTTTATAGGAGAAAGAAGAAGAAAGAAAGAAGAGTTCTAAAGAAGAGGGCCTAAGGAGTCCTAGAACTAAAAGGAGAGAAAAGAATTAGGTTTAATTATGTTTGATGTTGGTTAGCAATCAAGTTGATCAATCAATCCTGACTAAAGATTATCCTAAATCTAGACAGCTCCTAACTGCCAAGGTCACCTTCAAGTCCTCCAAGTGTAGAATTAGCCAATCAACTAGCCAGGTAAGTGTAAGGTTGGTGGAAGTCCTCCCGTTGTTTGCCTTAGACATCAATTGTGCTTGATCAGGTAAGCTAACAGAACCAATTAGAAACCACCTTTCTTCGGACCCAGTCGTCCCTGAACCACTTTCCTAAATACCAGTCAAATTGACTAACCCTAACTTGGTTCAACTCTTAGGGTTCCTTATCGTATTGAGCTCGAGTTCCTAGGGTTGATGTCTAATTGATTTTAAAATTAAAGGCTTAGGTCAATGTAGGATGCTGGTTAGTTGTTTGTGGGCCAAGGAAGGGTGATCAAATCCCTACCTTATCTTATTTAATTGGGTTGTGCCCTTAATTTGGTTTAATATGAATATGCACAAAAAAATTTAATTAAAGAGTTCTATGCAATTTAAACTAGATGTATGCAACTAATTGAAAATAAAATAAAAATAAAAATAAAAATAAAAATAATATGATGCATGCTCTAAGCTGTTAGGGTTTCTAATCTTATCACGAGACTTTTAATTAGGTTTAAATGGATATTTTTTTAAAATTAATTTAAAAATAAAATAAATAAATAAATAAGATAAAAAGGAAAGAGAGCTAGGGTTAGGATTGATCTCACCAAGCAAAACTACTAGTTCTTTTTGTTCTTTAATCTCTTTTTCTGCAAAATAATAAAAAAAAATTAGCAAGCAATATTTAAAAAAAATAAAAATAAAAATAAAAATTTTATTTATAATTTATTTATAGAAAAATCAAAGAGATAAAAAATTTAATGTCCGTGCCTTCCCTGATAATGGCGCCAAAAACTTGATAGGCACGCGATGTTATCGTTAAGACACGGTGTTTATCAGTTTAATCCGACTTCTTAAAATAATTAAAAATCCATAGATAGCAGTGAGTCAGGTCGAATCCACAAGAAAGGTAGTATTTTTAGATTTAAAATTTTTTGATTTTACAAAAGAAAAAGAAAAGAAAAGAGTTTTGGGATCAAAAGTGAAGTCAAAAAATAAAAAGTGAAAATTAAAAGGTGTAGGAATTTAAACTTGGTACTAAGATCTACTAGTTAGATCTTAGCATCTATTTACAATAAAATAAAAAAATAATAATTTAAAGTGTAGAAATTAAATTATAAATAAATAAATATATATATATATAAAATTAAAGAGCATAAAAATAAATATTGCATTAAAAAGTTCATAATTTAAATACATAAAATAAAAAAAAAGGCTGATCTCTGATCTTGAATCGACATTGGTGGAAAGATGGTGTGGAAGCCCAGCTTTTCTTCTCGGCACCAATTGCCTTGAAGTAGCCATTAACCCATAGCCTGACTTTATCCCATACCAAAGCTTCATCTTGATCGGAGATGTTGATTTTTGGAGGCCTGGGATCCTTTTTATAGAGCTAGGAGGGTTGGAGAGTTTGCTTCTAGGCAATATGGGACTAAGAAGCTTTTTGATCATCGAAATATGAAGAAATTTAAATAAAAATTAGACTAAAAGAAGTTCTGGATGAATTTTGCTGCTTTGGATGAAATCTAGCCATCAATAGAAATCCAACGGTCCAAAAATCATCAAAATTGGATGTGTATCGGTCCAAATTAGGTTAGATTAAATTTTGGCCGTTCGATCATGCTTTGATGGAGGAAATCTGACCGCAAATCATGCTTCAAGAGTCCTGATCACCATCGAGAGTGTTTTGGACCGTTAGATCATCCTCTGGATCGAGCGTTGCCATTCGATGGCGATCCGGGTGAAATTAGAAACCAAATCAGAGTTGGAATAAGCCCTGATTGTCCGATCTTGATCGCAAGCAACCACAGCCATCCGATCGTGTAATTACTATTCCCATGGACCGCGTGGATCGGCTGCACCATACACCGCAGCTAATCAGCACTCTTGTCGCTGAGTGAAAAGAACAAAATACCCTATGAGCCGCGATAAATTTTTGTAGACCCTTTAAGGGTCTAGGTCTGCCACGTGTCGTGCCTTGATTCATCGGTTGCTGTTGAGTTGGCGATCTACGCCTGGATCGTGGATCGACTGATGGCTTCAATGGCTAAGTTGGTTTTGATGGCTTGGCTTGGCTTGGTGGCTTGGCTTGCAGAGCCGACTGAGCCATTTTCTTTTTTTATTTAATTTTTATTTATTTTATTTTTTTAAAAATTTATATCTTTTTTATTTTAGTTTTGTTTTACTCAAAATTTATTTTGTTGTGATAAAAAAAATGAGCTCTTTCCATTGATAATAAAATTTTATTTTTTAATTTTTATTATTTTTTAATTAAATTTTTAATTAATAAAAATATGAATTTCTTAAAAATTATATATAAATTGATTAATAATTTTTAAAAATTAATATAAATTAATTAATAAATTAATACTTTTATTGGTGAATTTATGATGCTTATCATCCTCACCTATAGATTTTATCCAATCTTAGGATGAATCTATGGGTCTCTCATCTAATTGGATCAGATCATGTCATTTCACCAATCAGATTTAGATCTGATTGTACGAAGCAACGTAATTGGCTGGGATGATGCAACACTGCATGGTGCAGTAGAGTCTATAAAAAGACCCTATCTGCGCCCACTTTTAATCACTCCTCCTCCAAGCCATGCCCCAAGTCTGCCCCTCTCCCTTCTCCATGCCACCATCTAGTCCTCTCCCTCCTCTCTACGGCCAAGAAAGTTGGGCCTTCAGATTAGTGCGAGTTAGGCAAGGAAAGGCTGACGAAAAAAAGAAGAAGGCAGTACTGCTGCTGAGACGATGGATGATCTCCAGAAGAAGTTTTGAAGATCCTCCAAATCAGATCCAGATCTAATTTTTGAAGAAAAGAAAGAGAAGAAGAAGATCTTCAGATCTAGTCTGAGTGGATACCGGTAGAGGTCAGATGCTTGCATGGCTAGATCCAGAACCTCAGAGATTTGGCATGATTATCATCGGATAATCAGATTATCCAGAATTAAGATAAATTAATTCAAAATTAATTTAATATTATTTTTTTATTTATCAAATCATAAAATTAGATCTAAAAAGTGTCAGATCTAATTAGGATCTAAGAGATGATTTTTGAAATATGCCTCTCGATCCAATCAGATCTGAATGAACCCGACCTTAAAAAATCAGGATTTTTCTTTAAATAAGATATGTCATGATCTCTATCATCGACATCATCAAAATACCTTTCGATGGATTAGAATTCTTTTGATTTATCCAATTAGAATCATCGATCATCAATACAATTCTAATTGATCCCAAAATCTATCAGTGATGCCTAGCAGTATATGGTGGCAATCTATCAGAACTGAATATGAACCTCTCGATGCAACTATCTGTATGATTGAATTTTTCTATCATGAGCTCCAATAGGATTAGGGTTAAGGTGAACTCATTAAACCCAACACCTATCATATAAATAAATCATTCGATTCAAGTTCGATGTAAAATTCTAATAGAAAACTTTTTTCTATTAATTCACACTGCCATGGCCATGGGCTTAAGAACTCGATCTCATGATCGTCATAGGGCTACTCCTCCTCTACTGAGGTTAATAGATCCTCTATTGGTGTGATCCAATTTCTACAATGAACATGCTATAGCCAACATACATATCAGGATTTCAAATGGCTAGGAGATCAAGTTATGGTATAGTTAAACTATAACACACTCAAGGTGAACTGTCGATGCATCTCAGATCAAAGAACCTGACACACAACTATAGCATCGAGTTAGTCATCGATAAGAAGGTAGACTTCTTTATGACTGCTCGAGGTGGTCATGCTCAGTGCTCTTGTTCTTAATAAGTACTTATAATCTCACTCTGATATCTCCACATCGTAGACTTAAGACTCATCTATCTTAAAAAAGTGATCATACACTGATCTTCTAGATCGATCACCATCTTCGTGATGATCCTATGATTAGGAGCAATTTATGAGTTAATTATGATAACACATGTTTTAAATTTTCAGCTCTTGAAAATATATGTTATCATGTCTGTTAGCTCAAAGGATGTATCATAAATACTTTAAATATACAATATGATAGAAAATAATTTTTTTATTAATTTTAGTCAAAATTATAAAAATATTTTTAAAAAATATTTTACAAGTGTTGGCCAATCTGGCTTCTAGGACACATATCTAACGGTACAAAGGGATGGATTGCATGTCCTTGTTGTGAAGATTCAATACATTCAATTTGGTTAAAATATGGAGGTAAATTTTGTTACATGGGACATCATCGATGGTTGGAAGCAAACCATCCATTTTGATTTCAAAAAGATTTATTTGATGGTACTATAGAATTGGGATGTCTCCCTATTTTATCTTCTGAAGTAGATGTTCATAGACAAATGGATGGCATCAATTACAGCTATGGTAAGAACTCAAAGTCCTCTAAAAAAAGAGGAAGGGAGGATACTAAAAGCTTAATGCACAAAGGATTACCAGAGGAAGTCAGTACCAGTACTATAGATGCAGAGGTGTTTTAAGATTATGATAATTTTTTCAAGGATGAAAATGAGGAAGACATATAGATAGCATTTACACAACAGCCTAGTAAATATTTATGAAGAAAATAAAGTATCTTTTTTGACTTATCTTATTGGGAACATAATTTTATTTGGCATAATCTTGATGTTATGCACATAGAGAAGAATGTTTGTGATAATTTGCTTGGAATATTTTTAAATCTTGATGGAAAGAGCAAAGATAACATGAAGACGCATCTTGATTTAAAAGAAATGGGTATTCGATAGGAGCTTCATCCTAAAATACTTGCTTATGATAGAATTTATGTGCCTCCTGCATGTTACACAATATTTGCTCAAGAAAAGGATAATTTTTTGGTAGTTTTAAAAAGTATCAAGGTATCTGATGGATATGCATCAAACATTTCATGATGTGTGCATCTAAAGGATTGAAAACTTTCAAATCTTAAAAGTCATGATGGTCGTATATTGATGCAAGATATATTTCCAATAGATTTAAGATCGTTATTGTCGAAACAAGTTGTTGTAGTTGTACTTCGATTATCATCATTCTTTACGGCATTATGTTCTAAAGTTATTGATCCTCAAAAACTTGATCAGTTGGAGTCTGATATTGCAATTATACATTATCAGATGGAAAAATTTTTTTTCTCCTAAATTTTTTACTATTATGGTACATCTACTCATTCACTTAGCTTCAGAAGTTAAAGTTGGTGGATCGGTACATTATAGATGAATATATCCTATTAAGAGATATTGGTGCAGAATTTGGTTGACACCAGATCAAGCTGAAGTTGAGAAAAATGAGGTCATTGTCGGTGACCTACAAAATAAAGTCCTCTCCGGAGTTGATGTTGGTGGCTCTGGTAGGATACTCCGACGGTCAAGTTAGCTCTGGCCAATAGAAATGGAGTGCTCAGTGTGGAGTTCGATAGAGTTTCGAAAAGGAGAAGAAAGCTTTAAAAAAATATATCTAGAGGGTTCCTTTTTATAGGCGGAGCTTGTTGTAACTGCCTTGATTAATGACTGTCGTAACCATCCTGATAAATATTGATCATGATTGACTTGATAAATGTCGATCGTAATTGTCGTGATAATTATAACTGTTCAGCATTGAAATCGCCTGTAGGGATCCATCTGAAGGAACAGTCTATAAGGAGTTTGGCTTCCATAAAAGTCCGACTGGAGGAGGAGTCCGAATAGAGTTCGGCTCCCGTAGAAGCTCGACTGCTGGAGGAGTCTGAAAGGAGTTCAGCTTCATAGAAGCTCGATTGCTGGAGGAGCCCAGAAGGAGTTCGGCTCCCATAGAAGCCCGGCTGCTGGAGGAGTCCGAAAGGAGTTCGACTTCCATAGAAGCTCGATTGCTGGAGGCATCCAGAAGGAGTTCAACTCCCATAGAAGCTCAGCTACTGGAGGAGTTCAGAAAAAGTTTGGCTTGCATAGAAGCTCGATTGCTGAGAAGTTCGAAAGAAGTTCAGCTTCCATAGAAGCTCGATTGCTGAAGGCGTCCGGAAGGAGTTTGGCTCCCATAGAAGCCGACTGCTGGAGGAGTTTGAAAGGAGTTCGACTTCCGTAGAAGCTCGATTGCTGAAGGAGTTCGGAAGAAGTTCGGCTTTCTTAGAAGCTCGATTGCTGAGAAGTTCAGAAGGAGTTTGGCTTTCGTAGAAGCTTAGTTGCTGGAGGCATCCGGAAGGAGTTCGGCTCCCGTAGAAGCTCGACTGGTGTCTGAAAGGGGTTCAACTGCTGAGAAGTTCAGCTAGGTTTGTCTGCTGGGTAGTTCGACCATTGAATGAATCCGACTGCTAGGCAGAAAATTTTTGATTGAAGCTCTTCCGTGATTATCAGTTGCATTAGGCTAAGCTTCAGACTAAACTTCAGTGGGAGTAGAATTTATTCCCAACAATAGTCCCCCCACTCCTAAGTTCAAAACTCGAAGGAAGGAAGTACAAAAAGGGCGACTGCCAAAGTCCTCTTTAAGGCTCTACACCTTATCTCTAGCCGAGGTTGAAAGTGTAGTTGAAGCTCGGAGGAGATCTTGTCTCCAGTTGTTGTCGAGCATAATGGAGCCGTCTTTGGGGCCTTCATCCCATCTAAAATGATCGAGGCCTTCGACTTTGCTCACATTAGGATGAGGTTCTCCTCTTGTTCCTAATGGGCTGTGGGGGTCTTCGACTTTGCTCATGTTAGGATGAGATTTTTCTCCTATTTCTAACGGGCCGTGGGGACACATAAGGGCCGTTGTCAGGGCCTCTCCCTCATCTTATCTAAAATGAACAAGGCCTTCAACTTTGCTCACATTAGGACGAGGTTCTCCTCCTATTCCTAACGAGCTGTGGGGACCTTCAACTTTGCTCATGTTAGGAGGAGATTCCTCTTCCTATTCCTAATGGACTGTGGGGGCACATAAGGACTGTTGTGAGGGCCTCTCCCCCCATCTCATCTAAAATGAATGAGACCTTTGACTTTGCTCACGTTAGGACAAAGTTCTCCTCCTATTCTAACGGGCTGTGGGGGCACATAAGGATCATTGATAGGGCCTCTCCCACCATCTCATTTAACATGAACAAGGCCTTCGACTTTGCTCACGTTAGGACGAGGTTCTCCTCCTGTTCCTAATGGGCTGTGGTGAAGAAAAATTCCTGATTTTCCAGACCAGATTCATTCAGATCTGATTGGATCAAGAGATATATTTCAAAAATTTTTCTCTTTAATCTAAATTAGATCTGAGATATTTCAGATCTAATTCTTATTATTCTAATAATAAAAATAAAATCTAGATAAATTAAATAAAATTTAATTTACCTTAATGTAGGGTAATCCTATTACCCATTGATGATCCTGTAAAAAGCGGAAGGTTCTGGATCTAGCCACGCAAGTGCCTGGCCTCTACTGGTATCTACTTAGACTGAATTTGGAGATCCTCTTTTTCTTTATCACGTCTCTAAAAATCAGATCTGAATCTGATTTGGAGGATCTTCAAAACACCTTTCGAAGATCAGAAGTTGTCCTTTGCAGCAGTGCAGCCTTCTAGCTTTCTGTCGCCTTTCTCTCATCTAGATTGCACCAACTAAGATCCCAAACTACTTTGGGCATGGAGAGGAGAGGGAGAAGATAGGTTTGGCATGGAGGAGGAGGAGAGAGCCAGCCTTGGGGTGTGGGAATTGCTCATATGTGAATTGAGTTGGGCGCAGGGTCTTATTTATAGACTATGCATGATCCAACTCCTCTTCTTCCCAATCAATCACAACTCTTTATGAAATTAGATCTAAAATCTGATTGGTGGGAATAGAGTCCCTTAGATTCATCCTTAGATGGTGCCTAAGATCAGTCAAAGTTGGTTCTTAGGAGGAGTCTAATCGGAATCCAAAAAAGGAGATGGAGTCCCTGTCCAATAGGGACTCCTGGGCGCCTCCAGCTTGGGTGCAAGCCACCCTTGGCGTGCGCCCTCCTCCTTGCTAGGTTCTAGCAGGGGACAGGCCCCCACTAGCTCTCCAATAGGTGCATGACATGTGGACAGGAGTCAAAGGATCAATGGTCAATATTTGACCAGTCAAAGGTCAACTTTTGACCAAAGTCAAAGGACGAGAAATGACAGGTGATCAAAAATGGCAGGTATTGTCTTACAAAATAAGACAACCCTTTTCTAACTTAGACAGGCTCCAGTCAGACCAAGTGAAGGCCTCTGATCGAGCACAAACTCCTTTGGCTCAGTCAGGACAACTATTTATGATAGTAAAAGAAGAACGTTAGGTTCAATCGAGTGCTAGCACGATTTTCTTGAACCTAATTGAATCTCATTCAGATCAATTGAACTGGATCAGTTTAATTGATGATCACCAGATTCTAACCCTTATTTGTATGACCCAGTTAGGTTTAGTTCTATATGGTAATGAAATTTGTCATGATCTCTATCATCAACATCATCGAAACTTCTTTCGATGGACCAGAACTCTTCTGATTCGAATAGCTAGAATGATCGATCATCTAAATTATTCTAATTACTCCCAAAATCCACCAGTGACACCTAGTAGTATATGGTGGCAACCCATCAGATCTGAATGCGAACCTCTTGGTGTAGCTACCTGTGTGATTAAGTTCTTCTATCTTGAGCCCCGATCAGATTAGGGTTAAGGCGAACTCGTCAAACCCTAGTTTTTATCATATGATGTAATCATTCGATTCAAGTCCGATGTAAAAACCTAAATAGAAACTCTTTTTATTATTTCACTCTGCCATGGCCATGGGCTTCTGGACTTGATTCTCATGATTATCATAGGGCTGCTCCTCTACCATCGAGGTAGATAGATTACATGTTGATGCAATCCAGTTCATACAATGAACATGCTATAGCCAAAATATACCTCAGGATTTCGTATGGCTAGGAAATCGAGTTATGGTGTAGTCAAACTATAACACCCTCAAGGTGAATTACTGATATATCTTAGGTCAAAGAACCAGACACACCACTGCAGTCGAGTCAGTCATTTGACGAGAAGGTAACTTCTAATGACTACTCGAGGTGGTCACGCTCAGTTCTCCTAATGAGTATCTGTACTCTCGCTCCAGTGTCTCTACACGTAGTTCAAGACTCATCTATTAAAAAGAAGCGATTGTACA
>QRFJ01000886.1:0-65951 GCA_006176705.1 Cocos nucifera | reverse complement strand
TGAAAATATGAATTATCATTACCATTAACTCAAAGGATGTATCACAGACACTAAATACACATATGTGATAGAAAATAACCCATTTTATTGATTATTAGTCAAAATTATAATTTTGCCCCTAGAAGTGTATTACAAGTGTCAGCCAATTCTGGCTTCTAGGGCACATATATCTAACAATCTCCCACTTGTCCTAAAGCCAATTGGCTACAAGTCTAAGTCCCATCTTCTCAAGGTGGGCTTCGATCTTCTGCTGGCCCAACGGCTTTGTAAGTGGGTCTGCCACATTATCTGTGGAGTTGACTCTCTTGACCTCGACGTAACCCTTCTCGAGGTAATCGCGGATGAGGTGGTATCGCCGCTCAATGTGCTTGGATTTCTGGTGAGACCTCGGCTCCTTAGCAAGGGCTATGGCGCCATTGTTGTCGCAGTATAGAGGAATGGCATCTGATGGCATTACTCCAATTTCTGCAGCAAACTTCTTGTACCAGAATGCTTCCTTCGCAGCCTCTGATGCAGCGATATATTCTGCTTCCATGGTGGAATCTGCTATCACAGTTTGCTTGGAACTCTTCCAGCTGACAGCTCCACCATTGCACACAAACAGACTCCAGATGTCGACTTTCGATCATCTATATCGGACATGAAATCCGAGTCTGTGTATCCCTGGACTTGGAGTTCTCCATTACCAAAGACCAACATCATATCCTTAGTTCTTCTCAAGTACTTAAGGATACATTTCACAGAAGTCCAGTGTTCTTCACCTGGATTTGACTGATATCTGCTTGTGACACTCACAGCATGGGCTATATCAGGTCGTGTACATAGCATGGCATACATGAGGCTCCCTATTGCAGAAGCATAAGGGATCTTGCTCATGCGTTCTATTTCCTCAGGTGTGCTGGGGCACATCTTCTTGGAAAGATGAATACCATGTCTGAAGGGTATTAATCCCCTCTTAGAGTTTTCCATACTAAACCTCTTTAGTACTTTCCTCTATGTACATCTTCTGTGAAAGTCCTAGCATCCTATTCGGTCTATCCCTATAGACCTTAATTCCTAGAATAAAGGATGCTTCACCTAGGTCTTTCATGGAGAATTCCTTGGACAACCACATCTTGACTGATGTCAACATGGGAATATCATTCCCAATAAGGAGGATGTCATCCACGTACAATACGAGGAAGACAACAGCGCTCCCACTGACCCTTTTTGAAAACACATGGTTCCTCTTCATTTTTGATGAAACCAAACTTTTTGATCACATCATTGAAACGAGTGTTCCAGCTCCGAGATGCTTGCTTAAGTCCATATATGGACCTTTGCAGCTTGCAAACCTTGTGATCAGTATCACTGGATGTGAAACCTAGCGGCTGTTCCATATAGATATCTTCCTCAAGATATCCATTTAAGGAATGCCGTTTTCACGTCCATTTGCCATATTTCATAATCGAAATAGGCTGCAACAGCAAGCAATGTGCGGATGGATTTTAGCATAGCTACTGGGGAAAAGGTATCCTGATAGTCAATGCCTTCGCGTTGACTATAACCTTTTGCCACCAGTCTAGCCTTGAATGTCTCCACATTCCCATCTGCACCAATCTTTCTCTTGAAGATCCATTTACACCCAATAGGTACTATACCTTCTGGTGGATCTACCAAGGTCCAGACTTGGTTTGAGTGCATCGAGTCAATTTCTGACTGCATTGCCTCTAGCCATTTCTCGGAGTCGATATCTGATATCGCCTCGTTGTAGGTTTTGGGATCATCACCATGAGCACCATTACCTACGAGGAACATTTCCTCTACATCCTCTGAAATAATACCTAAGTATCTTTCAGGGGGACGGGAAAACTCTTTCCGATCTACGAGGTGGAGGAGGTAGTGTTCTTATTGGCTCAACCTGATTTGGTTCCACTTGGTCCTTAGCTCGTTCTGCTTGTGAGACTTTCTCATCAAGCTTGAATCTGCTTTCCAATGCCGCTATCTTGAATAAACTATTTTTCAAGAAAGATGGCATGTCGACTCACAATCACATTGTGGTCTTCTGGAATGTAGAAATAGTATCCTAATGACTCTTTAGGATATCCTATGAATCGAGCTCTGAAAGGACCTAAACTCTAACTTGTCCGCTTGTTGTCTTTTGACATGAGCCGGACAACCCCAAATTCTGAGATGACTCAGACTTGGTTTCTTACCGTGCCATATCTCATACGGTGTGGTAGGAACGGTTTTAGAGGGAACCCTATTCAGTAGATAGATTGAAGTTAACAATGAGTGTCCCCAAAGAAAATCAGGGAGGTCTGTGAAGCTCATCATGGATCGAACCATATCCAATAGAGTCCGATTTCTCCATTCTGAAACCCCGTTGAGTTGAGGTGTTCCTGGTGGAGTCCATTGAGAGACTATGCCATTTTCCTTGAGATAGTCTAGGAATTCCCGGCTAAGGTATTCACCTCCTCGATCTGATCGAAGAACCTTAATGGGTTTTCCAGTTTGTTTTTTCTACTTCATGTCTGAATTCTTTGAACTTTTCAAAAGCTTCAGACTTGTGTCTCATAAGATACACATACCCATACCTAGACAGATCATCGGTAAAGGTAATGAAGTAGACAAAATTGCCTCTAGCCGGCACATCAAATGGGCCGCACACATCAGTATGTACTAGGGCAAGGAGATCTGTGGCCCTCTCCCCATGTCCAACAAAAGGGAGTTTAGTCATTTTGCCTTGAAGACAAGATTCACAAGTTGGATATGACTCAAAAGTCAATGGACTCAATAGCCCATTTTTCTCCAATTTGTTGATCCTATCTTCTGCTATATGACCTAATCTCAGGTGCCATAGATATCTGTCGTTTGGACTATCCCTAGGTCGTTTGGCATTCACGTTTTGCTCGATAGTTAGAACAGGTACATCAATATGTAGCTGATAAAGACCATTAATAAGGAAACCATTTGCAATTTTATTTCTTTCATAAAGAATGTTACAATGGTCCTTAAAGAAGGTGATCACATAACCTTCTTGTGCTAAGCATGAAACAGAAATCAAATTCCTGCTAGCTGCAGGCACATAATAACAGTCTTTCAAAACTAAGTCTAAACCAGATGGTAATCGAAGAGGGTATGTTCCCACGGCTACTGCAGCAACTCTTGCTCCATTACCGATGCGTAGGATCATGTCTCCATCCCTCAGCCTCCTGCTATCCTCAAGACCCTGCATAGAAGTGCACAGATGAGCACTAGAACCAGAGTCAAGCACCCAACTGGATGCAGAAGAAACCGTAAGGTTAGACTCAATAACGAGCATACCTCCAGAAGGACCTTCCTTCTTGTTCTTCAGGGTGGCCAGGTAAGTAGGGCAGTTCCGCTTCCAATGGCCGTCGCTGTTGCAATGGAAACACTTTCCTTTGCCATCGGCCTTTTTCTTCGGCTTCTGCCTTCTTCTTCTTTGATCCTTCCACCTTTTGCTTTTTCACAGACTTCTTTTTCTTTCCATAAGACTTTCTTTTGGAAGAAGTCCGTTCCATAGCAAGAACTGAGCCTTTAGAACCTTTCATAGAAAGCTCAGCGGTAACCAGCATATTCATTAACTTCGGCCAAGGAATTTTGAAGTTTATGCATGTGGTAATTCATGATGAATTGCCCATATGCATCAGTCAAGGATTGCAGAATAATATCGTTCTGCAGGTCCAAGTCCAACTTCACACCGAGCTTCTCAAGCTCTTCCATGTCCTTGATCATTGTCAGACAGTGATCTTGGACTGACTGCCCATCACGCATCTTAGCCTTAAAAAGTCATTTCGTGACTTGATATTTGGCTGCGCGACTCTGTTCACCAAACATCTCCTGCAGGTGAGCCAACATTTGGCGAGCAGTCCCGATATCTTCATGTTGGCGCTGGAGCTCATCAGACATCGAGCCCAACATGTAATATCTGGCCTTATTATCTTCGTCTAATCCATTTTTCCAGAGACGCTCTCTGTTCAACAGGATGGACGGGCTGGTAAGGTGGGAGGGTCCTGGTCCAAAACATGGGTTAACTTCTCGAACCCAAAATAATTTTGTAGTTCCTGAGCCAATCTTTATAATTGGGTCCAGTCAGTCTATGTGTGTCCAGGATACGTGCCAATGGGTTGGACGCAGACATTTTCCTGTAGAGAGTCAAAGATTCTAGTTAGATACTGTAATTTTGACTTGACCAATTTGTTTAGGGATTTTATTTTTAAACAAATTAGCTCCCACTATTTTCTCGGATCCCTACACTCCCTCTGTAGAGATGCGAAAAATCTCCATGATTAATGATTTCTAGTGGGTGGTGCGGTCTCACCAACTGACTCATCACCTCACCTAACAGTTATTGGTGATGGGTTAGCCAATGAGTGAACAACTCTTGTTCAATGATTCTCTAATCATGGTGCACCCAAACTTGGTCTCTAATTCATGAATCTCACCGTATCCGGAATATTGATCCACTCCTTAGTTAAGTCAGACCCACCATTTGCATAGACTGGGTTCCTAATTGAGTCTCTCACCGTATCCGAAATATTGAGCCCAACTCATCCTCCAGCCCATAGCATCCAATGCCTAATAGACATGGTTGCATCTTCCCGGTGCAACTGAGCCACTGTATCCAGCCGAGAACAATCAACCCCGGGAAGGGCCCGCACATCTACAATGGTGGAAGACCTCAGACTTAATCTTTTCTTAGGGAGAATTGATTCAGGTCTCATTAAACTAGACTTGGCTTAGTCATAACAATTATGACTAACCTAGTGGCATGGGTTAGCTCGGATTATTGACCACCTCAGATCAGAACTGTGTCAACAGATATGGCCAGGTAAGTGAGACCGGTGGAAGGAATATGCCATTAACTCGTACAAGAACGCATTCAGGTCGAGTAGCTTCCAATTAAAAACCAGTCGGTCGTCTATGTGCCAAACTTACCTTAGACACCAAATTGTTGAGTCAGAACCAATTGGGTTAGCCTACAATCCAGACTCTAACCTCTGAGCCTAATTAGGTCTTGCTTGATCGTGACTCGATCTTGACCCAGACTTAATCCTATTAGGCTGGTCAATTTAAGCATTGTTGATCCCATCTAACCAACTCTTGATTCGGTTTGATCAACCGCTTAGACCTAATTGAGCTACCCAAGCCCGAACCCAGTATTATGAATATGTCTTAGATCTGAAATTCTCAATTTTAGACCTAATTAATATTCCATAAACTTAATTCTTAATTAAGTAGGGTTCATAAACAAAATATGCACAATAAATCCTAGGGTTTCAGGATCTAGGGTTTTGCAGAAAGTAAGTTTTGGGTTTCTGATTAAGGACGAACACGCAGCACCCCTACACATCATAAGAACACCCCATCGAATGGAAAGAGAGGGCCTTTAAACCCTTCTTCGTTCTTATGACCGGACGGCCAAGAGGAACGCCTTAATCAGGAACATTCAATACTACAAAACAGTTTTAGATCTATATCATATATCTCATATACAAATTAGATCTAATCATGGCATATTTTGCATACATCTCATGTATCAAATCATGCATATTTTCAGATCTAAATTATCTCATAATAATCTAAAAAATTAGATTTAAATTGATCTAATCAAAATAAATTCTAATCTAGACAATTATGTAGAACTATTTCTACAACTAGTCTAGACATGCATCAATCATATCTCATATGATATTTAAAATTAAATAATTTTTATTTGCTATTTTTTAGATGTTATTATAACACTTATAATATCAAAAAATAGTAAATAAAAGATCTAAAATATGATTTAATCAGATTAAATCAAAAACATATGCAAGAACTATTCTATAGAACTATTCTATTCTAGAACTAGTCATGCATATTTTCTTCTAATCTTAGATCCAAATCATTTAATTTTAATTTTTTTTGATTTCAGATCTGATCACATCTCATGTGACATCTAAAATCACTTATTTTTAATTAAAATAAAATTTAAAATCAGATCTAAATAATTTTAGAACCATGGCTCTGATACCAGTTGAAGGAAAATCCTGATTTTTCCGGTCCAGGTTCGTTCAGATCTGATCAGATCAAGAGATATATTTCAAAAATTTTTTTCTTGATCTAATCAGATCTTGATATGTTTTAGATCTAATTCTTATTATTTTAATAAATAAAATAAAATAAGATAAATTAAATCAAATTTAATTTACCTGATTTGGGTAATCCTATTACCCTGTTGATGATCCTGTATTGCAGCGGAAGGTTCTGGATCTAGCCACGCAAGCGCCTGGCCTCTACCGGTATCCACTCGGGTTGGATCTGGAGATCCTCTTCTTCTCTATCACACCTCCAAAAATTAGATCTGGATCTGATCTGGAGGATCTTCAAAACTCCTTTTGAAGATCAGCAGTCGTCCTTTGCAGCAGCGCAGCCTTCTTGCTTTTGATCGCCTTTCTTTGATCTGGAATCGCACCAACCAAGGTCCAAAACTCCTTTTGGACGTGGAGAGGAGCAAGGGGAGAAGGTGGGTTTGGCATGGAGGAGAAGAGGGAAGAGGCAGCCTTGGGGCATGGGGAATTATGATTCAATCTTTAATTTGAGTTGGGCGCAGGGTCTTATTTATAGACTAAGCTGATCCAACTCCTCTTCCTTCCCAACCAATCACAACCCTTTGTGAAATCAGATCTAAATCTGATTGGTGGGAATAGAGTCCCCTGGATTCCTCCTTAGAGGGTGCCTAAGACCAGTCAAAGTTGGTTCTTAGGAGAACTCTAATTGGAATCCAAAAAGGAGATGGAGTCCTTGTCCAACAAGGACTCCTAGGCGCCTCCAACTTGGGCACACGCCAAGGGTGGCGTGCGCCCTCTTCCTTGCCAGGTTCTGGCAGGGGGACAGGCCCCCACCAGCTCTCCAATAGGTGCATGACATGTGGTCAAAAGTCAAAGTGTCAATGGTCAACGTTTGACCAGTCAAAGGTAGACTTTTGACCAAAGTCAAAGAACAAGAAATGAAATGGCAGGTGACCAAAAATGGCAGGTAATGTCTTACAAAATAAGACAACCTTTTCTGACTTGGACAACCTCCAGTCAGACCATATGAAGGCCTCTGATTGAGCACAAACTCCTTTGGCTCAGGCAGGACAACTTATTTATGATAGTAAAAGAAGAACGTTAGGTTCAATCGAGTGCTAGCACGATTTTCTTGAACCTAATTGAATCTCATTCAGATCAATTGAACTAGATCAGTTCAATTGATGATCACCAGATTCAAACCCTTGTTTGTGTGACCCAGTTAGGTTCAGTTCTGTATGGTAATGGGATATGTCATGATCTCTATCATCGACATCATCGAAACTCCTTTCGATGGATCAGAACTCTTCTGATTCGAACAGCTAGAATGATCGATCATCTAAATCATTCTAATTGCTCCCAAAATCCACCAGTGACACCTAGCAGTATATGGTGGCAACCCATCAGAGCTGAATGCGAACCTCTTGGTGCAGCTACCTGTGTGATTAAGTTCTTCTATCTTGAGCCCCGATCAGATTAGGGTTAAGGTGAACTCGTCAAACCCTAGTCTCTGTCATATGATGTAATCATTCGATTCGAGTCCAATGTGAAAATCTAAATAGAAACTCTTTCTATTATTTCACTCTGCCATGGCCATGGGCTTCTGGACTTGATTCTCATGATCATCATAGGGCTGCTCCTCTACCACCGAGGTAGATAGATTCCATCTTGATGCAATCCAGTTCCTACAATGAACATGCTATAGCCAACATACACCTCAGGGTTCCATATGGCTAGGAGACCGAGTAATGGTGTAGTCAAACTATAACACCCTCAAGGTGAACTGCCGATGCATCTCAGGTCAAAGAACCAGACACACTACTGCAGCATCGAGTCAGTCATTGACGAGAAGGTAGACTCCCTAATGACTACTCGAGGTGGTCACGCTCAGTGCCCTCGTTCTCTAACGAGTACCTGTACTCTCGCTCCGGTGTCTCCACACCGTAGACTCAAGACTCATCTACTAAAGAGAAGCGATTGTACACCAACCTTCCGGATCAATCACCATCCTCGTGATGATCCTATGGTCGGGAGCAATTTTATGAGTTAATAATGATTATTCATGTCTTAAATTTTCAACTCTTGAAAATATGAATTATCATTACCATTAACTCAAAGGATGTATCACAGACACTAAATACACATATGTGATAGAAAATAACCCATTTTATTGATTATAGTCAAAATTATAATTTTGCCCCTAGAAGTGTATTACAAGTGTCAGCCAATTCTGGCTTCTAGGGCACATATATCTAAGGGCCCCCGGAGGGGCCTAATAGACATGGTTGCAAACTGAGCCACTGTATCCAAGAACAATCAACCCCGGAAGGGCCCGCACATCTACAATGGTGGAAGACCTCAGACTTAATCTTTTCTTAGGGAAGAATTGATTCAGGTCTCATTAAACTAGACTTGTCATAGTCATAACAATTATGACTAACCTAGTGGCATGGGTTAGCTCGGATTATTGACCACCTCAGATCAGAACTGTGTCAACAGATATGGCCAGGTAAGTGAGACCGGTGGAAGGAATATGCCATTAACTCGTACAAGAATGCATTCAGGTCGAGTAGCTTCCAATTAAAAATCAGTCGGTCGTATGTGCCAAACTTACCTTAGACACCAAATTGTTGAGTCCAGAACCAATTGGGTTAGCCTACAATCCAGACTCTAACCTCTGAGCCTAATTAGGTCTTGCTTGATCGTGACTCGATCTTGACCCAGACTTAATCCTATTAGGCTGGTCAATTTAAGCATTGTTGATCCCATCTAACCAACTCTTGATTCGGTTTGATCAACCGCTTAGACCTAATTGAGCTACCCAAGCCCGAACCCAGTATTATGAATATGTCTTAGATCTAAAATTTCTTAATTTTAGACCTAATTAATATTTCATAATCTTAATTCTTAATTAAGTAGGGTTCATAAATAAAATATGCACAATAAATCCTAGGGTTTCAGGATCTAGGGTTTTGCAGAAAGTAAGTTTTGGATTTCTGATTAAGGACGAACACGCAGCACCCCTACACATCATAAGAACACCCCATCGGAATGGGAAGGAGAGGGCCTTTAAACCTTCTTCGTTCTTATGATCCGGACGGCCAAGAGGAACGCCTTAATCAGGAACATGTAATACTACAAAATAGTTTTAGATCTATATCATATATCTCATATACAAATTAGATCTAATCATGGCATATTTTGCATACATCTCATGTATCGAATCATGCATATTTTCAGATCTAAATTATCTCATAATAATCTAAAAAATTAGATTTAAATTGATCTTAATCAAAATAAATTCTAATCTAGACAACTTATGTAGAACTATTTCTACAACTAGTCTAGACATGCATCAATCATATCTCATATGATGTTTAAAATTAAATAATTTTTTTATTTATATTTTTAGATATTATTATAATATAATTATATAATATCAAAAAATAGTAAATAAATAGATCTAAAATATGATTTAATCAAATTAAATTAAAACATGCAAGACTATTCTATAGAACTATTCTATTTTAGAACTAGTCATGCATATTTTCTAATCTTAGATCCAAATTATTTAATTTTAATTTTTTTCTAATTTTAGATCTGATCACATCTCATGTGACATCTAAAATCACTTATTTTTTAATTAAAATAAATTTAAAATTAGATCTAAATACTTTAGAACCTTGGCTCTGATACCAGTTGAAGGAAAAATCCTGATTTTTCGGATCCAGGTTCGTTCAGATCTGATCAGGATCAAGAGATATATTTCAAAAATTTTTCTCTTTGATCTAATTAGATCTAGATATTTTAGATCTAATTCTTATTATTTTAATAATAAAATAAAATTTAGATAAATTAAATCAAATTTAATTTACCTTGATGTAGGGTAATCCTATTATCCAGTTGATGATCTTGTAAGCAGCGGAAGGTTCTGGATCTAGCCACGCAAGTGCCTGGCCTCTACCGATATCCACTCAGGCTGGATCTAGAGATCCTCTTCTTCTCTATCACATCTCCAAAAATTAGATCTGAATCTGATTTGGAGGATCTTCAAAATACCTTTCGAAGATCAGCAGTTGTCCTTTGCAGCAGCGCAGCCTTCTAGCTTTCTATCGCCTTTCTCTCATCTGGATTGCACCAACTAAGATCCCAAACTACTTTGGGCATGGAGAGGAGAGGGAGAAGATAGGCTTGGCATGGAGGAGGAGGAGAGAGCTAGCCTTGGGGGATGGGAATTGCTCATATGTGAATTGAGTTGGGCACAGGGTCTTATTTATAGACTATGCGTGATCCAACTCCTCTTCTTCCCAACCAATCACAACTCTTTATGAAATCAGATCTAAATTTGATTAGTGAGAATAGAGTCCCTTGGATTCATCCTTAGATGGCATCTAAGACCAGTCAAAGTTGGTTCTTAGGAGGAGTCTAATCGAAATCCAAAAAGGAGATGGAGTCCCTATCCAACAGGGACTCCTGGGCGCGCCCTCCTCCTTGCCAGGTTCTACAGGAGGACAGGCCCCCACCAGCTTTCCAATAGGTGCGTGATATATGGATAGAAGTCAAAGTATCAATGGTCAACATTTGACCAGTCAAAGATCAATTTTTGACCAAAGTCAAAGGACGAAAAATGGTAGGTGACCAAAAATGGTAGGTATTGTCTTACAAAATAAGACAACCCTTTTCTGACCTGGACAAGCTCCAGTCAGACCAAGTGAAGGCCTCTGATCGAGCACAAACTCCTTTGGCTCAGTCAGGACAACTATTTTATGATAGTAAAAGAAGAACGTTAGGTTCAATCGAGTGCTAGCATGATTTCCTTGAACCTAATTGAATCTCATTCAGATCAATTGAACTGGATCAGTTCAATTGATGATCACCAGATTCAAACCCTTATTTGTGTGACCCAGTTAGGTTCAGTTCTGTATGGTAATGGGATATGTCATGATCTCTATCATCGACATCATCGAAACTCCTTTCGATGGATCAGAACTCTTCTGATTCGAACAGCTAGAATGATCGATCATCTAAATCATTCTAATTGCTCCCAAAATCCACCAGTGACACCTAGCAGTATATGGTGGCAACCCATCAGAGCTGAATGCGAACCTCTTGGTGCAGCTACCTGTGTGATTAAGTTCTTCTATCTTGAGCCCCGATCAGATTAGGGTTAAGGTGAACTCGTCAAACCCTAGTTTCTGTCATATGATGTAATCATTCGATTCAAGTCCGATGTGAAAATCTAAATAGAAACTCTTTTCTATTATTTCACTCTGCCATGGCCATGGGCTTCTGGACTTGATTCTCATGATCATCATAGGGCTGCTCCTCTACCACCGAGGTAGATAGATTCCATCTTGATGCAATCCAGTTCCTACAATGAACATGCTATAGCCAACATACACCTCAGGGTTCCATATGGCTAGGAGATCGAGTAATGGTGTAGTCAAACTATAACACCCTCAAGGTGAACTACCGATGCACCTCAGGTCAAAGAACCAGACACACCACTGCAGCATCGAGTCAGTCATTGACGAGAAGGTAGACTTCCTAATGACTACTCGAGGTGGTCACGCTCAGTGCCCTCATTCTCTAACGAGTATCCTATACTCTCGCTCCGATGTCTCCACACTATAGACTCAAGACTCATCTACTAAAGAGAAACAATTGTACACCAACCTTCCGAATCAATCACCATCCTGGTGATGATCCTATGGTCGGGAGCATTTTATGAGTTAATAATGATTATTCATGTCTTAAATTTTCAACTCTTGAAAATATGAATTATCATTACCATTAACTCAAAGGATGTATCACAGACACTAAATACACATATGTGATAGAAAATAATCCATTTTATTGATAATAGTCAAAATTATAATTTTACCCCTAGAAGTGTATTACAAGTGTCAGCCAATTCTAGCTTCTAGGGCACATATATTTAACATGTGGGGGCACATAAGGGCTATTATCAGCGCCTCTCCCCCATCTCATCTAAAATGAATGAGGCCTTCAACTTTGCTCACGTTAGGATGAGGTTCTCCTCCTGTTCCTAATGGACTGTGGGGGCACATAAGGATCGTTGATAGAGCCTCTCCCCCCATCTCATCCTAAATGAACGAGGCCTTCGAAGCTCGAAAGAGATCTTATCTTTAGCCGAGGTTGGCGTGGTCGCTCAGGAGAGATCTTATCTCTAGTCGAGGTTGAAGCTCGGATGCTCGGGAGAGATCTTATCTCTAGCTGAGGTTGGCACGGTCGCTCGAGAGAGATCTTATCTCTAGCCGAGGTTGAAGCTTGGGCACTCGAGAAAGATCTTATCTTTGGCCGAGGTTGACACGATCGCTCGAAAGAAATCTTATCTCTGACCGAGGTTGATACGGTCGCTCGGGAGAGATGTTATCTCTAGCCGAGGTTGAAGGACTTTGATCGGCTCATATTAGGATGAGGTTCTCCTTCTATTCTTAACATGACCACTATTGACTGCTTCTTCTCTATCATCACATAGATTTTGCATAGTTTTTTGTATAGTTTTTACATAGTTTTCCCTGTCATCACATAGTTTAGAGCGAGCTCCCCTTGACTTTGATGCTGGAGATGATGGATTGCCGAAGTATCAAGTTCCTTCCAGATGTGGCATCGATGATACGAAAGGCGATCGACCTTTCTATTATTCCTTCATCATTGATGGTTTTAGCTATGGCAGCACCCTCAGCCGATCTTCTCCTGCTTTAGGCTGGCGTCCCTGATGAGCTCCTCGATTTCGTCTCAAAGCTGAATGCATTCTTCAGTATCGTGGCCGTGGTCATGATGGTAGAGGCAGTACTTGCTTCGATCGTGCTTGTTTTGGAGAGATCATAATTTTTCTGATCTTGACAGTTGGTTCCTAATTTTCATTAGAACTTGAGTTCGAGGAGCGTTAAGGGGGGCATAGTTGTGAAACCTTCCGGGAGGAGGACTTCTTCGCACCCTTTTATTGGAGCTTCTTTGATGACGAGCTTGAGGAGTTCAGGCTCGCTTGCATCCAGGGGGAGTCCGTGAGCGCAGCCAAACTTCACTCGGCCCTCCATCGATGGTGGGCCTATTAGACTCGTCCGCCCACCGCTCTTCTGTGACTTCTTTGTCCTTCAATTTAAAGACTTCTTCTGCACGGACATATCTCTCGGCCCGGGCTAGCAGATCGGTAAAGTTTTTGGGGTACTTCTTTTTAAAAAAAATAGCAAATCATTCTTCTGAAGGCCGTCCTTGAGCACGGTCATTGCAACAGACTGGTCCAGGTCCCGGACCTCCAATACCGCAGTGTTAAATTGGGTGACATAAGCCAAGATGGATTTTCCTAGCTTCTGCTTGACATTCATCAGAGAATTCGAACCTCGATGCAGACGTCGACTGCTGACGAAGTGAGCCATGAACTAATGGCTCATCTTATCAAAAGAAAAGATCGTACCAAGCTTCAATGCCGAGTACCAGTTTCTTGCTGTCCCCCTTAAGGTAGATGGAAAAGCTCGGCATAATATGGTGTCTGGTGCACCGTGAAGCAGTATCATGGTTCGGAATGCCTCTAGATGATCAACCAAATCAGAAGTTCCATCGTAGCTTTCAAGTTGAGGGAGCTTGAAGTTCGGTGGAATGGGCTCTTGCATAATTCAGGAAGAGAAAGAAGGATTAGTGTGGACGTCATCATAGTGAGCTGGAGCGACGTTGTCGAGCTTCTCAATCCGCTAGTCCGTCTCCCATAGTTTGTGATTGAGGACGTCATCTCGGTCGCAGACCTTGGAGGGCTTCTAACTACAGATGGGGAAGGTCACCTTCAGAGGAGAACTATGATCCAAACTTGGATCCTCTACTTTCTGTTTCTCCTTTCTAATGGCGACGGGCATGGTAGCCCAAATTTTCTTCCTTGGGATCAATTTTTGACATCCTAACGGTAGATTTTTTGGTGGAGTCATCATCGGGGGCTGCCGCATAGCCTGTACCATCTCGATGAGGTCCTGAATTTGCTGCATCAGTAGGTTAAACTGCTCTGGATCTGCTATGGCTGTAGGTGGAGCTTGAGTTACTAGAGCTGGAGCGGAAACTGATGTATCTGGATGGGATCTGATTGCAGAGGCCATTGATCATCGAGTCGAAGCTTTCTTAGGAGGCATTTTTTTCTGGAAAAAACTCTAGATTGCTACTGAGCACTCTTTTAAGATCAAGGGAACCTCAAGAATAGAGAGCCCTTCCTCTAGCGCCAATTCTATTGGTGTAGAATTTGGTTGACGTTGGATCAAGCTGGAGTCGAGGAAAATGAGATCGCCGTCGGTGATCTGCAAAATAAAATCCTCTTTGGAGTTGGTGTTGGTGGCTCTGGTAGGACCCTCCGATGGTCAAGTTAGCTTTGGCCAATAAAAATGGAGTACTCAGTATGGAGTTCGGTAGAGTTTCGAAAAGGAGAAGAAAGTTTAGAGAAAACGTATCTAGAGAATCTCTTTTTATGGGCGGAGCTTATTATAACTGCCTTGATTAATGACTATCGTAACCATCCTGATAAATGCCGATTGTGATTGACTTGATAAATATCGATCGTAATTATCGTGATAATTGTAATCATTCCGTAGTGAGATCGCCTATAGGGATCCGTCTGAAGGAATAGTTTGTAAAGAGTTCGGCTTCCATAAAAGCCCGACTGAAGGAGGAGTTTGGAAGGAGTTTGGCTTCCATAGAAGCCCAGCTGCTGGAAGAGTCTGAAAGGAGTTTAGCTTTTATAGAAGCTCGATTACTAAAGGAGCTCGAAAGGAGTTCGACTTTCATAGAAGTCCGACTGCTGGAGGAGTTCGAAAGGAGTTTCGCTTCCGTAGAAGCTCGATTGCTGAGAAGTTCGGAAAGAGTTCAACTTTCATAGAAGCTCGATTGCTAGAGGCATTCGAAAGAAGTTCGGCTCCCGTAGAAGTCCGACTGCTGGAGGAGTCTGAAAGAAGTTCGGCATCCGTAGAAGCTCAATTATTGAGAAGTTTGGAAGGAGTTCAACTTTCGTAGAAGCTCGGTTGCTGTAGGCATCCGGAAGGAGTTTGGCTCCCGTAGAAGCCGACTGCTGGAGGAGTCTAGAAGAAGTTTGACTTTTGTAGAAGCTCGATTGCTGGAGGAGTCCGAAAGGAGTTTGGCTTCCTTAGAAGCTCGATTGCTGAAAAGTTCAGAAGGAGTTCAACTTTCGTAGAAGATCGGTTGCTGGAGGCATCCAGGAGTTTGGCTCCCGTAGAAGTCTGAAAGGGGTTCGACTGCTGAGAAGTTTGGCTAGGTTTGTCTGCTGGGTAGTTCGACCACTGAATGAATCGACTACTAGGAAGAGAATTTTTGATTGAAGCTCTTCCGTGATTACCAGCTGCATTAGGCTAAGCTTTAGACTGAACTTCGACGGGAGCGGGATTTATCCCCAATAAGCGGTATTATTACAAATCTTAAATCTTTTAATTATTTTATTAGAAATAATATTATATTGATATTTTAATAAATATTTAATTCTTGAAGATATTTTGTGCGTCATAAAGATTATGTACGAAATAGAGCCTATCCCGAGAGTTTGATTGCTGAAGGATATATTGCTGATGAGTGTTTGACATTTTATTCAAGATATTTTAAGGTGTAGAAACTATTTTTAGTCGATCTTAATGGTATAATGATTTTATGGAGAATGTAGAATTATATAAGTTCTCAACTACTGAAAAAAATCTTGGGAAGAATTGAAAGTGCTGTACTTGATCAAAAATTCTTAGCACAAGCACATCATTATGTGTTACTTCATAGTGACATAATATATGACCATCATAGGTTAGTATATTTAAGGCATGATAAATTTAAATATTATATTAGATATAATGTTCTAAATCATATATTTATATTTTATGCAGTGAATTTTTAATTAATCAAAGACAAGCAACCATAACATTCGTCCTAATATAAGGATTGAATAGCGATGGTTGGTCGAGTTATTCCCTATGTGGCTTTCAAATCAAGTTTGAATTATATTTAACTAAGAAATATATTAATTTTTGATATAAATTTAATATCAGATAACTCAACAATGCTTCATATCATTTTTTTAGGTATCAAAGATGTTGGAGAAAAATAATTTAGATGAACTAATAGCCCTTGCTCTAGGATCAAATAAGATTTTGAATAGATATAATGGTTTCATAATTAATGACTTTAAATTTTATGCTAAAGAATGTAAAAAATTTAGAAAAATATAGAATAGCGGTGTTGTGGTGGAAGCGAATAGAAAATCCTATTATGGTGCACTTAAAGATATCTATGAGTTGGATTATTATGAAAAATTTAATGTAGTATTATTTAGATGTGATTGGGTAGATATAAACTCACCAAGAGGTTTGAAACAAGATGCAAATGGATTTACACTTATAAATTTTTCAAGGTTGATACACACTGGTGTGTTATTAAAGGATGATCCATTTATTTTCTTATCTCAAGCTCGTCATGTATTTTATGTATGCAATGCAAAAGATAAGGATTGGGTTACTATCATCAAAATAAAACCTAGAGCCTTATATGATATGGAAAACCAAGAGAAGGATGATGATGATGACACTTATATACAATGTATGTTCTATAATTTGGTGCCAATTGATGATTTAAATTCTACAACCACATTGGTTAGGATAGAATTTGAAGAAAACACCACTGCTTGATTGTTATTGGTAATAAATATTGGTGCAGAATCTGGTTGATGCTGGATTGAGCTAGAGTTGGAAAAGTAGAGATTGCCGATGGTGACCTACAAAATAAAATTTCATTCAGAGTCGGGGGTGGTGGCTCTGACAGGATCCTTCGATGATCAAGTCAGCTCTTCTGACCAACAGAAATGGAGTGCTCAGAAAATTAAGGAGTAGAGTAATGAGGAGGAAAATTAGAGCTTAGAGAAAACGTATCTGGAGGATCCTTTTTATAGATGGAGCATGTAACAAACTGATAGTAACAGCCATAACCATCTGGTAGTAGGCCGCTCAGGCCACGTAAAGTTTGTTATAGAGGATAGTGTCTATTATTGTGATGTGCCAGTCAAGAGTGGTATCCATTGTCGTGACTTGTCAGTCTGTTGGGATTTAATAGTTGAAGTTCGAATAGGATAGCTATAGATGGTGAAGAACTTCACATCACAGTAGTTTGAGAGAGGTTTGGATGTTTTTGAAATCGTCTGTGTGTTGACTGATATTTGCTATATTAAGAATTGATGCCAAGGTCCTTCTAGTGATAGAGAGAAGTTCAGTTGGAAGGGACCCTTTAGGCAACTAGAAAGAATCTGGAAGGAGTTCATCCTGCGAGAGTTCATCCTGAAGGAGTTCATCCTGGGGGAGTTCATCCGAAAGTAGTGCAATTGGAGGAGTGCGACTGGAGGAGATCATCCGAAAGGAATGTAATTAGAGGAGATCATCCGAAAGGAGTGCAACTAGAGAAGATCATCCGAAAGGAGTGTGACTGAAGGAGATCGTTCAAAGGGAGTGCAACTGGAGGAGATCGTCCAGAAGGAGTGAGACTAGGAGGAGATCGTCCAAAAGGAGTGCGACTGGAGGGGATTGTCTGGAAGGGACTGAAAACTTCGGTGGGGATCATTTTACCCCCAACACTTATCTTCCTACTCTCGAGTTTGAATTTTGAATGAAGAGAGTACGAAAAAGCTATTGCAGCCGAAGTTCCTTGACAGTTTCCCACTTCTAAGGGAGGGAACGAAGCTTTTGTCTTTTTTTCAAATTGGCGCTACAATTTTTAATGTCGAAAGATTTGAACAGGTAGATTTCCTTGAAGACTTATTTGGCACGAAGCTCCATGTATGGTGCAGTGATTACTTCATCAGGTGGTAGATACGAGTGGGATACATGGCGAGCTTTGGTAGACCAAAGAAGTTTCGCAATTATGACTTCCTCTTTCCTCCGACTTCCTATTTAAACCATCCTCCTTCCTCTATGGCTTCTCATGAATTTCTTCTCTTTCTCCTTCCTCTGTTTCCATCATCCCCGAGTGTCCCCATTCTTGTCGCCCTCGCTCTCTCGTAATTCCTCTAGCCATCAGCACCTTTCTTGATTATTCTTCATCCTCCTGATCTTCTTTCCGAGCATTGTTAGGTCAGTCTCTCATTTTTGTTCTTTTGATTTCTGGCTTTTTTGCATTCTTCAAATTTCATCAAGTTTTGTTCTTCATTTTTGGATTTCCACTGCTTCATTTTCTTAATCTTTTCTAGGAAATTTTGTTTGATTTGATCGAATCTTGATGTCGTCCGAGATTTCTTGATCTTGTAGTTCTAAGAGTTTGGCTGACTTGAATTCCAATAGCCCTAGGACTAGAATGGAAATCAAACCCAGGGCAACACCTCAGCCTGACTTCATTCTAGGGACCATTCCATGCTCCTTAACCGTCGGAGACCTATCGATAGTCAGGATCCAGTATGGGGTGCCCATCGAGCATGAGCTGGAAATTCTTGGACCATGTGACTGAGCTTATGCTCCCCCTCTAGATCGGTTCTGCTTATATTTGGAGGCCTTTCGTGCTGGATTGAGGCTTTCTCTTCCTATCTTTATCATTACTTTTTTCCAATTTTTGAATATCTTTTTAGCCTCCGTAGTTCCGAACTTCTTTAGATTTATAATAGAATTTCTTACCCTTTATATATTTGTCGAAGTCCAACCCACCATTTTGCTCTTTCAAATCTTTTCATCTTTAAGCGTCATCCTACTGCAAAGGACTGGTGGTATGTTTCACCTCAGTCCGGCAAGAAAGGATTACTCAAGGGTGCCCCCTCATCCATCCATAATTGAAAGGAGAAGTTTATTTTTGTTTCCTATCCAACCTTGAACTTAGGACTTCCACCCTGGGGGTATCTAAGGGATTCAGTTCGTCGAGCCCTGAAGTTAGAGAAAGAGGATCAATAGTCGGTTAATAAGATCAGAGGTCACCGAACTCCCTTAGTGTTCGAGCTAATAAAGGAGCAAACCTTGTTCAATCTCGGCCTCAGTCCTCTGAACCCGATAGGTAAATGGTCAAAGTCTGTAGGCTAGTCCTTTTTCTTTCTTTCATTTTCTAACCGCATTTTTCCTTTATGATAGAGATGGATGCTAAAGCAGTTGAGATACTCTCCAAAGGGCTCTAGGCTTGCAAAAGAAAAGGTACTGTACCAGGCAAGCCAAGCAAAAAAGTAAGGATGCATGTGTCCAGCTCTACGGTGCCTGCCGATGCCGCCTTCACCATCGAGACTATCATGGCCATCGAGGTCGCCTCAACCATTGAGGTTTCCCCAACGATCGAGGTGCCCCCCACAATCGAGATAGCTGGATCTCCAGTACTGTCGCATCCTTCCAATGAGGCTCAAATCCCAGAGGATCCTTCTCAAGGAGAAAAGGGGGTGGAGAAGAAGAGGGTAAAGGGGGCTGTGAGAAAGTCCTGATGCAAGGTTCACCACGATGGGCCAAACAGCTCCGAAGAAGAGTTGGGGAGAATCCCTTCCACAACCACGAAATCATCAGAGGTTTGGTCGATGGGTTCACCATACCTAAGGTTGTGGATCAGATCGTCGACATGGATGTCGACCAACGTACCTAGAATTCGCTCAGATCCTTCCTTGAGGTAATTACTCCTTTTCTTCCCCTCCACTTTTTTTTTTATTGCTTCCTCATCCGCACAACTTTTCCCACTGCATTCATGTGTACACATCCTTATATATGGGCCATCAGCTGCTCGACTACATCAGATTGCTGGAATGCTCAAAGTCGGAGCTAGTGATGGTTCAAGAGGGTTGCCAGGCCGAAGTTGAGCACCTGCTAAAGGAGAAGGATGAGGTCGGATGCTCCTTAAGGGATAAGTCCCTCGAGGTCAAGGGTCTCAAAGAAATGCTTCGTAGGGAGAAGGAAACATTGACGGAGCAAAAGACTGCTTTGGCCGTGGAAGAGGAGTAGAGGAAAAAGATTGAGGCTGAGTTAGCCAAGCTGAGGGAGCAGATCCTGGAGCAGATATTGAAAGCAACAGCCCGGGCAATAAAAGAGTTTAAGGTCTCCTCCGAGATGAGGGACCTGAACATTGAGTTCAGCCAGGAGGCCTTTCAAAAGGGGTTCGAGCTATGTGAAGATCGGGTAGCCAGCAAATTTCCCAAGCTCACCCACGACTTTTTATATGACGGGGCCTCTGAAGAAGCTGTAGGCCCATCTACTGCTCCAGTCGACCTCCTGCTTGCCGAGCCAGCTGCCGCCTCCCTTCTGACCTCTCCTATTCCTGCTTTCGTCAAAGATCTTGTGCCGATTGAGGCTGCACCGGACTCTTCCATCATTCCTCCAGAGGTCTGAGACCTTCTACCTTTGTATTTTTTTTATTTTCCTTATTTTTCTATAATGAAGAAACATTTTGATCAATGGAAGGTAAATTTATTTTTGAAGGCAGACCTCTTCTCTTCTTTTCTTCTTTTTTTTTTTTAAATTCCAAATCATGATGCTTTCATGCTTTTGATACAGTCCCAAGTTGAAGCCAACCCTCTGCTCCAAGGGGTGCCCTTAAAGGCTAGCCTTAGAAGGTTGAGGAAGAAAGTATATCACCTTAAAAGGAAGATGGAGAAAATGGAAGGCAAGCTTAAGGAATGAAAAAGAATTTTGTTGAGGCCTCTGCTGAAATTGATCATCTTTGCTAGGTGCACAAAAAGAGCTCTATGGACTATATCAGGAAGAAAAGGGATCTTGAGGTCAAGCTCGAAGAGGTCAAAGAGCACGCCAGCGAGAAAGCTTGGTCCCTAATAGCCAAAGCTAGCTCTCTCGAGGTTGAACTTAACGCAGCAAAAGAAAAATTCTACTGCTAGAAGGAAGCTCGTCATGGTCTTCCAAGAAGGCACAGCACGACTAGAATTGGTCAAAGAAATTTTCGGAGCTCCAGCGACAACTTCAAGATACCGAAGCTCGGCACGATAGCTGTAGGGTGTCCTAGATGGAAAAAATGTCTAAACTTGAGCATGAGCTTAAGACAGTTAGGGACGAAGTGACTCATCTCTAGAGGTAGTTAGCCAATAGCCAGTGGTCTGGCACCAGTAGAGAATCAGAGGAGATTGCCTCCCTAAAGAGGATTGTAGGTGAACTTTCAGAGTTGGTTGGGATGGAGAAAGCTGAGGTTCAAATATTAAAACTTTGACTGGTTAGCGAACAATAGACTATCAAGGATGCTGAGGCTGAATTAGAGGTTCTGAGGAGAAGACTGCGGGCATTAGAAGAAAACTTTCAAAGGGCTAACAGGATGTTCCACGACAATATGATGAGTAAAAGAGAGCTCGAGGAAGAGATTGTTAGTCTGAGAGAGTCCCTGGGGATGGCCAGGAGTCTGAATTTTGAGGAATCCAGTCTCCTTTAAAGCTTCAATTTTTATTTCTTCCTTTTGCAATTGATCTCATAGGACCTTATTTTGTACCCGACTTTGATTTTAATGAAATGATATCTTTTCTTATTTTCGCTCTATGTGGGTTGAATGTCTACCAATGGCTCTACTCTCCTTCCTTTTCTTTTTTTCTTTCTTCTTCTACCCCTTTTTTTTGTAGATGGTCTTGTGGACCTCGATTTTATAATGAACCTCGACTTCAATGAAGTAACATTTTCTTCAATCATCATTTCGCTTTGTCTGGGTTCAAAGTTTATTGATTCCTCCATTTTTTTTGCCTCATCTTTCATAAAAAACAATCGTTGATTAGTGTTCTCCTCCTATCGAAGATCATTATCCATGTCAAGAATGAGATTCTCCTCTGTTCCTAACATGATTGATTTTTCTTTGTTCTTCTGTCAGGACGAGGTTCTCCTTCTGTTCCTGATGAGGTTGATTTTTTCTCTGTTAGATTGAGGTCTTTCTCCCATCTTAGGCAATTGGAGGTCTTTATTCATATTAGGATGAGGTTCTCTTCTTGTTTATGATGAAATCGATTTTTACCTCTATTAGATCGAGGTCTTCCTCCTGTCTTGGTTAACTGGAGGTATTCATTTCACTCAAGTTAGGATGAGGTTCTTCTTCCATTCCTAACAAGACTGTGGGGGCAGAAAAGGATCGTTGAAAGAACCTCTCCCCCCTCCTGGCTGAAGTAACAGAATTCTTCATTTTACTCAAGTTAGAATAAGGTTCTCTTCCTATTCCTAATAGGGTTATGGAGGTACAAAAGGATCGTTGAAAGGGCCTCTCCCCTCCTCTTGGCTGAAATAATCGAAGATCTTCATTTTGCGCAAGTTAGAATGAGGTTCTTCTTCTATTCCTAATAGGACTGTGGGAGCACAAAAGACAAATTAAAAAAGCCTCTCCCCCCTCTTGGCTTAAATAATCAGAGGTCTTTATTTTGTTTAAGTTAGGATGAGGTTCTTCTTCTATTCCTAATAGGATTGTGGGGGTGCAAAAGGACCATTGAAAGGGCCTCTTCCCCCTCCCGCTTAAATAACTAGAGGCCTTTATTTTGCTTAAGTTAGGAAGAGGTTCTCCTCCTATTTCTAACAAGACTATGGGGGCATAAAAGGACCATTGAAAGCGCTTCTCCCCCCTCCTGGATTAAATAATTGGAGGTCTTCTTCTTCATTTAAGAATGAAGTTTGGTTAAATCATTTTCTATCATTACACGATTTGGCACCAAAAGATAGAGATATTGAAAAGAGAGAATTTTATTAAGATAAAATTACTGGTAATACACCCGCAAGTTCTTCGAATTTCAAGGTCGCGATAGTGTTGCCCCTCCGAGCTTCTTTAGGTAATAAGTTTCAGACTGGATGACCTCCTTGACTTTGTATGGGCCTTCCTAGTTTGATGTAAGCTTTTCTTGATTTTAAGGTTGTGAAATAGCTACTCGCCGAAGTACTGAGTCTCCCACTTTGAATACCTTGTCTCTGACCTTAGAGTTGTAGTAGTAGGCTACTTTTCGTTTGTAGGCTGCCACTCGAACCCAAGCTTCTTCTCTTTTTTCTTCCAATAAGTCAAGGTTAGCCCTAAGATCCCGTGAGTTTTGCTGCTCATTGAATGCTATAACTCATGCTAATGGAAGCTTAAGTTCTATTGGGATGACAGATTCATTTTCAAAGACTAGGGCAAATGGAGTCATCCCAGTTGGCAATCTTTGGGTAGTTCGATATGCCCAAAGTACATGATAGAGTTCATCTACCCAAGTCTCCTTTACTTTCTCAAGTCTTGCTTTAATACCTTACAGTAGGGTTCTGTTGGTTACCTCAGTCTCGTCGTTTGCTTGTGGATGAGCTACTGATGTAAAATTATAAGATATATTTAGATCTTCATAGAACTCGACAAACTTAGTTTCAGCAAATTGTCACTCATTATCTATTATGAGGGTTTGAGATAGATCAAATCTATAAATAATGGACTTTCAGATGAAGTTCTGTACTCTTACCTCAGTGATTTTGGCCAAAGATTCAGCTTTGACCCACTTCATGAAGTAATCAATCACCATCGGTAGAAATTTTTGTTATCCAGATGCTATGAAAAAGGGCCCAAGTACGTCCATCCCTCATTGTGCAAATGGCCAAGGGGTGCTCAAGAGTGTAAGCTTAGAGGCTGGTTGTCTTTGAATACTTGCATTTCTTTGACAACGGTCACATTTTCTGACATACTTTATAGAGTCATGGTACATTATCGACCAATAATTGCCCTACCGAAGTAGTTTATGAGATAAGAACTTGGCCCCCAGATGATTTCTGCATTCCTTCATGCACTTTCCATAATGCAAAGTCGACTTTAGAAGGTCGAAGACATTTTAAGAGTGGTAGTGAACAAGACTTTTTTTTATAACTTGCCTTCATAGAGAACATACGGGGAGGCTTGATTCCTTAATTTTTGAGCTTCTTTTGGGTCATGAGGTAGAACTCCATCTTGGAGGTAGGTGATTAGTGGGTCAATCCAGCTTGGCTCATGCTCAACCTACATCATAGACCATGATTCTTTTGAGCTCGAACATTTTAGGACCTCGAAGAAGACTTTCTTAGGTAGTTCGATTGGAACTAGTGTGGCCAATTTAGAGAGAAGGTCGGCTCTAATATTTTTTGCTCTCAAAATCTGTTGAATGCTGAAACTTTTGAAGACTAGAGATAAATTCTTCACTTTCTCGAGAAACTTTATCATACTTTTCTCCCAAGCTTTGTAATTGCCATTAACTTATCCGATCACTTGTTGAAAATCACTGTATACTTAAAGGCAGTCTACTTCCAATTTCTTGGCTATCCTTAATCCAGCTATCATAGCTTTATATTTGGCCCCATTGTTTATTGCAGAAAATTTGAAGTGCAATGCATATTCAGTGATGACTCCCTCTGGGTTCACTAGGATCAATCCAGCGCCTATGCTCGAAGCATTGGATGAGCCGACCATATACAGGGCCTAGAAGCCTTCAGGAAGGTCGGCCTTTTCTTCAAAGGAGCTCGACTATAACCATGGAATGCCAACTTTATTTTGTTCAAGTTTAGCCTCATCCAGGATAGTGCCTTCCACTATGAAATCTATCAGTATTTGAGCTTTGATTGACGATCGAGGCTAAAAATTGACATCAAACTCTGTGAGTTTAATTGCCCATTTTTTGATTCTTTCGGAGGTATCTGTTTGGTGAAGAACTGCCTTGATTAGTTGATCAGTGAGAAAAGTTATGGTGTACCCTTGAAAATAAGGTCGGAGTCTCTGGGTTGCAATCAGTAGAGCATAAGTTAGTTTTTCTAACTTAGTGTATCTTCTTTCAACATGTCTCAAGACTCGACTTATGTAGTAGATCGGTCGCTGCACTTTCACTTCTTCTTTGACTAGGACTGCCGCAAGGGCCGCTGGGGAGACCACTAGGTACATAAATAGTTCTTTTTTAGGTTCGGGCTTGACTAATAGGAGAGGTGACCCGAGATAGTTTTTGAGTTCTTCAAATGCTCGTTGACATTCAATATCCTAACAGAAGTTCTTTGACTATTTGAGAACTTAGAAGAAGGGCATAAATCACTCCGTCAATCTTGAGACAAAGTGGTTGAGGGCTGCCACCTTTCCTGCTAGGCACCGAACTTTTTTTATCAAATTTAGAGCAGTCATCTCTTGGATGGCTTGAATTTTCTCTAGATTTACTTCAATCTTGCATCTCGACATCATGAATCCTAAGAACTTTTTCAAAGTCACACCAAAGATGCACTTGATTGGGTTCAACTTCATCTTGTATTTTCGAAGGGTACTGAAGGTTTTCTCGAGGTTGGCTATGTGATCTGTTAAATCTCGACTTTTGATAAGCATATCATCTACATATACCTCCATGTTGTGATCGATCTGCTTCTTGAAGATCTTATTGACCAGGTGTTGATATGTTGCTCCTGCATTTTTAAGTTCAAAAGGTATAATCCTTTAACAATAGAGTATACGGTCAGTAATAAAAGTAGTTTTTTTCTCATCCTTTGGTGCCATCCAGATTTGGTTGTAGTCGGAGAAGGCATCCATGAAGGTGTGGAGCTCATGGCCTAAAGTTGCATCCATCAGTTGATCAATTCTGGGCAAGGGGTAACTATCTTTCGGATAGGTCTTGTTCAACTTCTTGAAGTCTATACACATCCTCCATTTTTCATTCGCTTTCTTGACAAGGACCATATTAGAAACTCAATTCGAATAGGAGACTTTCCGAACAAATCCAACCTTAAGGAGCTTATCAACTTCTTCTGCAATCACCTTCTATCTCTCTAGGGCATGGCTGCGCACCTTTTCTTTCACTGATCGATATTTAGGATCAACAGTCAGTCGATGCTCTAGAACTTCGGCATCAATTCCTGACATGTTTGCGGAGATCCAAGCAAAAATATCTACATTTCTCCATAGAAACTTGACGAGCTGCTCTCATATCCCCTCTCTTAGATTAGAGCCAATCTGTATTGTGTGGTCTTCATTTCCATCATCCAAAGGGACTAAGACAAGGTCTTCCATTGGTTCTTCTTGTTCTTCGGTGAGGTCATCTCAAACGTCCAATCCATCAATGGGGAAAGGGTCTGACTGTCTATCCCTTTGCAGGGCAATTGAGTAACAATATCTTGCCAAAGCTTAGTCTCCCCTGACCTCTTCGATCCCACAGCTTGTTGGAAACTTTAATTTTAGATAGTAGGTCGACACTATTGCCCGAAGCGCATTTTGACCAGGCTAGCTAAGAATTGCATTATAAGCAGATGAAACTTTTACCATCAGAAAATTCACTTGCACCTTAGACTGCTTCAGATATCATCCTATAGCCATATTTAAAGTTATTACACCTTCAACTAGCACTGCATCACTAGTGAAGCCAACCAATGGAGAACTCATTGGTCCGAGCCAATTATTGGATATAGACATTTTGGAGAAAGCATTATAAAATAAGACATCGACTGAATTTTCATTATCAACAAGAACATGGTGTACATCATAGCCTGCTAAATTTAAAGTTATTACAACCATGTCATTGTACAAGAATTGAACTCTTTGTGCATCTTCTTCAGTGAAAGTAATGGGCTCCTCAATTCTCCATCTTTTAGCCGATCCTTCGAATCTACTGGCCTCCTCCCGTCGAAGTCTCTTGGAGATGGTGTTGATGATGTCAAGAGGCGACCAATCTCCTTGCTGCTCCTTCCTCCTTGGTGGTTCTGGTTGTGGCAATACCCTCAACTGATCTTCTCTTGTCTCAGGCTGGCATCGTAGAAATAGGCCCAGCCAACCTCGTTTGATGAGCTCCTCGATCTCATCTTGGAGCTGAATACATTCTTCAATATCATAACTATGGTCATGATGGTAGAGACAGTACTTATTTAGATTGTGTTTGCCTGGGTGAGTGTGCATCCTCTCCGACCTTGGCAGCTACTCCTTAATCTCCATTAGTACTTGAGTTTTTGGAGCATTGAGGGGAGCATAGTTGTGAAACCTTCTAGGGGGAAAGCTCCTTCGTGCCCTTCTATCAGGGCTCCTTTGATGATGAGCTTGAGGAGGAGTTCAAGCTTGCTTGCACTCAGAGGGAGTTCGAGAGCATGGTCGAACTTCATTCGACTTATCTTTAGGCTTGCTAGACTTGCCCGCCTATCGCTCTCTTATGGCTTCCTCGTCCTTTAGTTTGAAGGCTTCTTCAGCTTGGGCATGGCCTTCAGCCGGAGCTAGCAAATCAGCAAAATTTCTAGGATATTTTTTCTCCAAGAAGAATAATAGATCATTCTTCTGAAGGTTGCCTTTAAGTGTGGCCATGGTGACAGATTGGTCCAAGTTTCGGACCTCTAGTGCAGCGATGTTGAAGCGATTGATATAAGCCCTGATGGACTCTCTTTCCTACTGCTTGATGTTGATGAGGAAGTTTGAGCCTCACCTTGGATATCTGCTGCTGATAAAATGAGCCACAAACTGGGCTCATTTGATCAAAGAAGAAGATCGTACCCGACTTCAACGTCGAGTACCAATTTTTAGCTGTCCTCTTTAGAGTAGATAGGAAGGCTTGGTACAAGATCGCATCTGGCATGCATGGAGCAGCATCATGATCCTAAAGACCTTCAGATGGTCGATTGAATCAGTGGTCCCATTGTAGCTCTTAAATTGGGGAAGCTTGAAGTTCGGCGAAATTGGCTCTTGCATGATTTTCTGAAAGAAAGGAGGGTTGGTGCAGATGTTGTCGTGGTTGGCTGGGGCAGCATGGCAGAGCTCTTCAATCTATTGATCCATTTTTTGAAGTTTTTGATTGAGGGCTTCATCTCGATCATGGATCTCGAAAGATTTTTGGCTGTAGATGGAGAAGGTTTGCTCCAGAGAAGAATCATAATCCAAGTAGGGGTCTTCTACCTTCCATTTCTCCTTTCCAGGAGTATCAAGCCTACTGACCCAAGTATGCCTCCCTGGGACTGGTTCTTGACATCTTGATGGGGTTTTTCGATCAGACTGCCATCGGAGGGTGCTGCATGGCCTGCACCATTTCAGTAAGTCCTCGAACCTGCTACACCAATAGGTTGAACTACTGTGGATCCATCATTGTCGCCAGTGGAGGAGGTTGTAGTGCCGGTGATGGTGTTGAAGTTGATGGATTTGGCTCAAATCTAATGGTAGAGGTGGTGGATCTCCGAGTGGTTGTCTTTTTTAGAGGCATTTTTGAGGTTGAGAGAGAGAATGGAGATGAATCTTGAAGGAAAAAACACACAAAATCAACTGAGCACTCCTTTTAGAACAAAGACTCAGGACCCTTCCTCTAGCGCCAATTTTGTTGGTGTAGAATTTGGTTGATGTCGAATTAAGCTGAAATTAAGAAGGTAAAAGTCACCGCTGGTGACCTACAAAATAAAGTTCCATTTGGAGTTGAAGGTGGTGGCTTTGGTAGGATCCTTCGATGATCAAGTCATCTCTTCTAGCCAACAGAAATGGAGTGCTCAAAAAATTAAGGAGCAGAGTAATGAGGAGGGAAATTAGAGCTTAGAGAAAACGTATCTGGAGGATCCCTTTTATAGACGAAGCGTGTAAGAAATTGATAGTGATAGCCATAACCATTTGGTAGTGGGCCGCTCAGGCCACATGAAGTTTGTTATGGAGGATGGTGTCTGTTGTCGTGATGCGCAAGTCAAGAATGGTATCTGTTGTCATGACTTGCCAGTCTATTGGGATTTAATAGTTAAAGTTTGGATGGGATAGCTATAGGTGGTGAAGAACTTCATGTCACAGTAGTTCGAGAGAGGTTCAGATGTTTTCAAAATTATCTATGTGTTGACTGATATTTGCTGTATTAAGAATTGATGCCGAGGTCCTTCTAGCGATAGAGAGAAGTTCGATTGGAAGGGGCCCTTTAGGCAACTAGAAAGAATCCGGAAGGAGTTCATCCTGGAGAAGTTCATCTTGGAGGAGTGCAATTGAAAGAGATCATCTGGAAGGAGTGCGACTAGAGGAGAACGTTCAAAAATAGTGCAACTGGAGGAGATCGTCCAGAAGGAGTGCAACGGGAGGAGATAATTTGGAAGAAGTGCGATTAAAGGAGATCGTTTGGAGGGACTGTGACTGGAGGAGATCGTCTGAAAGGAGTACGACTGGAGGAGATCATTCGGAAGGAGTGCGATTGGAGGAGATCGTCTGAAAGGAGTGTGATGGAAGGAGATTGTATGGAGGGAGTGCGACTGGAGGAGATCATTCAAAAGAAGTGCGATTGGAGGAGATTGTACGGAGGGAGTGCGACTGGAGAAGATCGTTCGAAGGGAGTGTGATGGAAGGAGATCGTCCAAAAGAAGTGCGACTGGAGGAGATCGTTTGGAAGGGGCTGAAAACTTCGATGGGGGTCATTTTACCCCCAACAATAAATATTTATGATGTATATAATTTACATTAATTAATGTATTAAATAACTATTTATGTTAACTAATTCCAACTTTTATTTATGTAAATGCTAGGTAACATCATGCATTGCAGGGGATGATATGCTGGTGTGGAGTTCCAATTTTCATAGACGAAGGCCGGTCCCTCTTCTTCAATGCAGTAGCCTGAGGCCAGTTTAGCTGCACAGCATTTTGAGCCCTGTCTTCCATCATCAGCATGGCATGATCTTCCTATTCATCAACCAGATGATGAGATATATGTTCAGGATATATAATATCTTTCAATTTATTTTATTTTATTTTATTATATATATATATATTCAGTATTTCATTATTTTTACATATTTTTTATAGACGGATCTGGAAGAGTATGCCCCAGATGCGGATCCATAGTAGCATGAGATTATTGGCGCATTATCCTGGCATCACCTAGCTTTGATGCCATGTTGCGGAAGCCCCTGATCTTTAGTGTGGACCATAGGAGACCTTTGATATTCTCTAAGGTAGCGTATCATAGATCCGTCACCTAGATCGATGCTGGGGCACCTCCCTCCTTAGGCTTAAAGGAGGCATCCCCTCTCTCTAGGGCTTCTTCAAGAACCTAGGGCAACAAGACTAGAGAGAAAAGAGGAGAGGCTGAAGGAAGAAAAGATCTATATCGATTGCACCCAATGAAAATCCTAATACAATCTATGTATTTATGCATAGCCATTAGGCCCGACCAAAAACTCCCATGGCTAACCCAATACATGAAAGTACTTACTGAGTCCATGTACATCCATGTCTCCCATGTTCTCATCTTCTGAATCTAAATCTAATCCATATATGAGTTAGCCCTCTTAAGACCTCTCAAATCAGACCTTAAGACCCCTAGGATAAGTCCCTATCCTAGCCCCAAATAGACCCTACGCATAGCTCTGCCTGCGCACTGAGTCGGCTCATTCTCAGCATTGAGCCAGCTATCCTGAGACTGGGTTGGCTCAGTTTCAGATCGAGTCGACCCAGTTGCATGCCAGCCTACAGTCTCGAATGCGCTCTTCTCTATTTGGCCTGTGCACTGAGATTTAGCTGATTTAGTTTTAGACTGAGCTGGCTAACCTATAGAAATGATCCTTTCTACAGTCTTGATTTCTCGACTTTGGTTCCTTGCTTCATCTTGAATTTCAGATCTTTGAAGCACCAATCAAACCCCTAAAATCCCAAGAGCTAACACCCTGGCTCCTCCCATGGCCTTTCAAGGCTTGACAGCACCATCAATCCTCATAGAGATGTGTGGTAGATGCATGAGGGTAAGAGAATTATTATGGAGTACAATCAGTTAGGTCAGTCAGTTAAGAAAACTGCTAGCTTATTGACTTCATTTTTTAGAACTATTGCTCGAAGGCCTTAACTATGTCCGTTGGGCTATGCAAAATAAAATAACATGCTTTCAAAGTACAAAGTTGAGCTTCTTCGAGTTGTAAAGGCAATGAATTGAATTTCATACTATATATTAATTATTAAATATTTATATAAGTTATTTGATTTAATATTTTTTTTGTAGAGCAAGTTTGTACTTCCTCCATCCATTCATGATTTTGTAATGAAGTCTCTCAATTGTGAATGAAAAGAATATAGAGCATAATTAAAAAGGGACTATATGAGATAGGGTATGATAGAGAAGGAGGTTGCTAGGAATTATCCTCTTGATGTACCCTCTCATCAGTAAATGGAGCTGGTTCATTATTGGTTCTCCGAGAGGGCATAGGTTTATTATCTTTTTCTTTTAAATATATTATAAAAATATTAATTTATATTATATATTATATATTATACTTATAACAAGTTGTTTACTTTATTTTGCAGACTTATTCTGCTATTGGTAGAGCTGCATGAGCAGCCCAATTTGTTCCTCATACATCGAGGTCGAAGAGTTATGCATGACTCCGATGGAAGTTTGTATGTTCCTTAACTTTCATAATTAACTTATAATTTTTATATTAAAACATTTATATTTTTTATAAAACTAACATCATTATATATCGTAGATCATGCATGTATCATGATACTCATTTATTTTTTTAAAAAATTATTCTAACTATTTGCTTAAAATTAAAATTATTTATGTAGGTGGATGAGCATGGAAGGGAACCCAATAAAGTGGAGTTTTACCGGATGACTCATACTCATCATAATGGTACTTTTATTCAGGATGGGTTGAGGGATTTATATGTATGGCATTATTTATATTCTATTTTATGCAATGATTTTAGTTTGATTTTGTTAGCTATTAATGTATAACTCTTATTTTTAAAATAAATATAGGAGAGGGTTACATCCCTCATTACAAAGCATGAGGATGAGTGCGCAGCATCTATGTAGCAGAGCTGCATCTAGGCTAAGGTGTTCATGGAGTTGATGGGACCATGTCAAGAATATGCGCTCTTCCCACACGGATCGATGTGGCCATTGGTGATTAGCCAAGTAACAAGAAAGAACCTCTCAGAGATTAATGCGGAAGCATAATCAAACAATTCAAGAAATAGAGAAGAAGAGAAGAAGAGATTTTTGAGAGAAAAGAGCTTTTATTAAGTATATCTTAGCCTCATTATAATCTTGATCTGCTCCAGTATATATACTCTACAAAGGGTCAAGCCCAAGCTCATAGAAAAACTCTCCAAACCCAAACAACCCATGTATACAAAATAATAACCAGCAAAAAATGAGTCGGCTAACCTGCGACTGGGTCAGCTCAGTCTGGACCTGCAACTGGTTTGGCTCAATCCTAGACTGAGCCAACCTAGTTGTGTACTATGCCAATAGTCCAAAAATGCTATTTTCTGTTTGAATTTTTCTCTGAGACCTAGCTGATCCAGTCCTAAATTAAGCCGGCCTAGTTTCCAACTTAGCTGGCTCAGTCTTAGGATGAGCCAACCTAGTTTCTAAACATTGCTAGGAGAGATGATTTTTCTTCCAGCTCACTTCCGTCTTTCCATGATCTATCTTCTTATGTTTTCAAGACTTGGGAGTGCCATTTCTGAGCTCACATTCTCCATCTTGGTGCTTCCAAGTCCTTGTGAACTCATCTCTTCTCAACAAACCCATCCATGCTACACATCTCTAAAAGCTGTCTCTAGGGAGTACTTTCGTGAGTGCATCAAACCAATTCTCCTTGGTATGGACCTTCATCAGTTCCACTTCACCTTCCTCTATCAGCTCTCTGATCCTATGGTACCTCACGTCTATATGCTTTGTGCGTGCATGATAGACTGGGTTCTGTGCCAACAACAAAGCACTCTAACTATCATTGAATAGTGTAACCTTGCTTTGCTCTACCACCAACTCATCAATCAGCCTCCTAATCCAAAGGGCTTCCTTTGCAGCCTCCATTATCCTAATGTACTCGGCCTCTATGATAGACAAGGTTGTGATTCGCTGAAGGATTGATCTCCAAGATACCGATCCACCATATACGCAGAAGAGGTATCCAGTAGTAGACCTCCTTGTATCAAGATCACCAACATAATTTACATCAACAAACCCTTCCAGAGGATCTGAACCTTCACACAACTTCATAGATTATTCTCCAAATCCTTCCGACTGCCCACAAAATACCAAACCATAATTTTTTGTTCTATGCAGATATGTCAATATCCATTTCAATGCTTTTCAGTGTTTCTTCTCAAGGTTAGCCATGTACATGTATCTACTAACCGTGCTCACTGCATGTGCTATATCTGGTCTACAACACACCATAGTATACATCACACTGCCTACAACATTTGCATAAAGAACTCATTCTATGTACTCTCTCTCCTCTTTTGACTGGGGGCTCTATAACTTGGAGAGAGACATATGGCTCGATAATGGCGTCTCTACAAGTTTGGCCTTCTCCATCCCAAACCTCTCCAAAACCTTCTGGACATACTTTTCTTGTGATAAATGGAGCACTCATTTGCACCTATCTTTGCGAATCTCTATTCCAAGAATTTTCTTAGCTGGACCCAAATTCTTCATCTCAAACTCAGATAATAATGCCCTTTTCAACCTTTTCACAACATCCATGCTTCTACTGGCTATAAGCATTTCATCTACCTACAATAATAGGTATAGGGCATCCTCCTCATCTACATCCTTGATGTAGATACAACAATCATATTCACATCTGCTAGAACTCAGGCTCAAGAAAAAGCTATCAAACCTTCAATACCACTGACGAGGGGATTATTTCAAGCCATACAAAGACTTCCTGAGTAAACACATCTTTTCTTCCTATCCCATCTCCAAGAAACCATCTGGCTGCTTCATGTAGATTCTTTCCTCCAAAGTCCAATGAAGGAAGGCCGTCTTCACATCCATCTATTCCAATTTCATGTTATGCTATGCCACCAGTGACAGCAAAACTCGAATAGATGTATGACGCACCATAGAAGAAAAATTTTTTGTGTAGTCAATCCCTTCCTTTTGTTAGTATCCCTTTGCTACCAGCCTTGCTTTGAATCTGACTCCACCTTATTCTGAAGGTGCTTCTTTCTTTGTGAACACCCACTTTGAGCCAATAGGTCGAGCACCCTCTGAAAGATCCACCAGCTGCCATGTCTGATTCTTCTTAAGTGATTCCATCTCCTCCATCATGGCCTGTATCCATGAATCATGATCCTCACTCTCCATGACCTCTGCATAATTCTCTGGATCTTCATTAGTAGTGATGAGTGCATAGGAGATAACCTCATCAATGCCATATCTGATCGTCCTCCTAATAGTATGCTAGGGCTTGTGCAAAGCCACTCCCACTGGTACATCTCTTCCTGATGTTTGTGGTTGCTCTCGTACATCTATTTGAACTATCGGCCCTCCATATTGATTTTTAATCTGAGATAATACTTTTCTACCCAGCTACACCTCAATAGGAACACTCCTGTAAGTGGATGTAACCTGCATGCCATCATTCTCTGATTGGCCACCGCTGTTCATCTTTGTTTCTTCAGTTCCATCTATCCCAGACCACCTTAAGATGCTCTTCTCATCAAAGATAACATTCCTGTTGATCACTGACTTTTGTGGCTGAGAGTCCCACATTAGGTACCCCTTGACTCCTTGTGGATATCCTATGAATGTCATTTTTTGAGATTTTGGATCCAATTTGCTCCTCTCGATTGCCTCCACATGTTCATAGTCTGTGCAATCAAAGACTTTCAAATGGCCAAGCTCCATCTTCTTTCCACTCCAGACCTCCTCTGGATTGCCTCCAGTCAGCTTATGATGAGGGGACCCATTCATAAAAAAATAAGAAAAATTAGAGCATCACCCCAAAAGAACTTTGAGAGTGATGTTCGCAGCCTCAAACTTCATGCCTTCTCGGTCAATATCTGATTCATTCTCTCCATGATACCATTCTATTGGGGAGTCATCTTCACCATGTAATGGGGTTTGATGCCATTTTCCATACAGTACCTCCCGAACTCTAGGCTAGTATACTCCCCTCCATTGTCCGACCTCAGACACTTCACCTGTCTTCCTAACTCCTCTACTTTAGCTCTCCAGGCTCTGAACTGGGCAAACATCTCTAATTTTTCTCTGATTAGATAAACCCACACCTTTCTTGAGAAATCATCAATGAAAGTGATAATGTATTTTGCCCCACCTCTAGCTAATACAGGAGCCGGTTCCCACACATCCGAGTGCACTAAATCCAACACTCCCTCGCCGTACTTGGTACTTCGAGCAAACTTCATCCTATGTTGTTTGCCAAAGATGCATGGCTCACAAAAATCTATGCCCTCCTTCTTCAGAGCTAGGATAATACCTCTTCTGCTTAGTTCAGTGAGCCCACGGTCACTCATATAACCCATCCGATAGTGTTACAGCTGATATAAAATCTGCTCTTCTTGTGCCACTGCTAGTACCTCTGCACTATCATTTACCATTGAGCCTTCCATTCTGTAAAGATTGTTGCTCAGTCTTCTATCTCTCATCACCACCAAAGCTTCCTTGGAAATTTTCAAACATCCACTCCCAGCCTGGCTAATAAAAGCATAACTTGCTCCTCCAAGTAGCCCAAAAAAATTAAATTCTTTTTCAACTCCGGTACATGCCTGACGTTTAATAATGTACGAATGATTCCGTCGTACATCCTCATCCCGATAGAGCCAATTCTAGCTATTTTGCATGGGTGATCATCTCCAAGACCGACACTTTCACCATCAACCTTCTGGTAGGTAGCAAACCACTTTCGATAAGAAGTATAGTAGTGCGAGCATATTGAATTCAATATCCACATAGTATCACACTCTCTGGATCCATCTGATATAACTAGCAGATCTTCTCCACTACTCACAGAAGCTGTATCATCTACCTTGCTGGCCTTCTCTTTTTTTGATCTCAAATGGGGACAATCTCTCTTCAGGTGTCCAGGCTGATGACATTTATAACATTTTAATGTCATCTTCCTCTGATCATGAGACTTTGACCTACCCTAGGATTTTTCTCTTATCTTTTCCTTTGATCTTTCCTATCTTTCATTCACAGTCAAGATCTCAAACTTAGGATCTCCCTTGTAGATTTTTTTCCTTTGCTTATTTGATCTGAGCACACCAACAACATTTTTATAGTTTAAGGTCTTCTTTCCATAAACTAAAGTTATTATGAGACCATCATACGAACCTAGGAGAGAACATAATAGCAGTAATGCCCGATCCTCCTCGTCGATCTTCACATCTAAACTCATGACCTCAGAACACACTTGATAGAACCTTTGGATATGTGCAACAAGATCTCCACCTTCAAACTTCTTCAGACTATACAGTTATTTCTTCAACCACAGCTTATTCGTCATGTTCTTCCCCATGTATGTGTTCTCCAGTCTCTCCCAAAGACCCTTTGCTGTAGTTTATGTGCAAACCTCGAGCAAAACCTAATCGATCAAGTACATCTGGATTGTGCTAAAAGCAATTTCCTCCAACTCTTTCCAATCCTTAGCACTGATCTTTTTCGGCCTTTCTTTTATCAAGATCTTGTAGATCCTCTACTGAACCAACAAGTTCTTTACTCTTTGCTGCCATAGGGTAAAATTTTTCTTGCTATCGAACTTCTCAAAATCCATCTTGAATCTACTTGATCCCATGACTTCAAACAAGTCAAGCATAGATCCCTAACACCCTTCACAATCATACACACCAGCAAAACTATCCTTCAAAGAAGATCTAACTAGTCCTAGATCCTCTTTCCAAACTTTTGTATCACCGTTTGTCCATGTAAACATTCTCCACCTCAATCTTAAGACAACCACGAAGCAAACTAGAAGTTTTAGGATAAAATTTGGTACAATAGATCCTAGATGTAGTAAACCCTAGGTGTCTTTCTTCCTTCCATGCAACATCGCTCTGATACCAATTGTTGAGAATACACGCTCTTTCCATATGGATCGGCGTGGCTGCTGGTGATTAGCCAAGCAACAAGAAAGAATCTCTCAGAGATTAAGCGGAAGCATGATCAAATAATTCAAGGAATAGAGAAGAAGAGATTTTTGAGAGAAAAAAGCTTTTATTAAGTATATCTCAGCCTCATTATAATCTTGACCTATTTTTAGTATATATACTTTACAAAGGATCAAGAATAAGCTTATAGAAAAACTCTCCAAACCCAAATAATCCACGTACATAAAATAATAACCCACAAAAATTGAGCCAGCCTAGTTTCAGGCTAAGCCGGCTAACCTACGACTGGGTCGGCTTAGTCTACTAGGTCGGCTTAGTCCCAGATTGAGCTGACCTAGTTGTGTACCATGCTAACAATCCAAAAATACTACTTTCTGTCTAGATTTTCTTCTGAGACCTATGGGACTGAGCCGACCCAGTTGTGTACCATGCCAACAATCCAAAAATATAGCTTTTTGTCTGAATTTTTCTCTAAGACCTAATCGACCCAGTCCTGGACTGAGTCAGCCCAGTTTTCAACTTAGTCGACTCAGTCTCAGAGTGAGTAAGCCCAGTTTTTGAATTTTACTAGGAGAGCTAATTTCTCTTTTAGCTTGCTTCCATCTTTCCATAACCTATCTTATGATGTTTTCAAGACTTGGGAGTGCCACTTCTAAGCTCACTGATCAGACCGCTACGATCGAGTAAGGAGTTATGGAGGAGTCACCCCTACTCAGTTATCTATGGTGAGTAGATATACCCAGGATGCTACAGAAGATACTTAGGATTCATGCATCTGCAAACTCGAGGTAGAGATATAGGATATTAGATAGAGTTGTGCCACTGAGATGGAGGAGATGTGATAGAGTCATGCCGAGATCTAGGCCATGAGGGGGTAGATTGATCGACTTATATATTTTTTAGAGATGTATGCCCCATCTCAGGTAAACACATATTATTAGAGATGTATTAATTTAATAATTAATATATTTTTATATATAGATTTGCAAATTAAATTTTTCATATGTTTCTTGTAGGCTCTTGGTACATCGGCACCCATCGAGATGGCAGCACGTCAGGCATTCGTGGAGACAATGACGACCATCCACCTACAGATGATTGACATCATTTTATTTTTGTTGTAGCCCCATATTTTTTGTATATTTTTAGTTTGTTGAACTCTTGATTATAATGGACCAATATTAGTACTTTATTTTTATTTATATAAAACAATGTCTTTTGGCATAAATTTGCTATTGGTGTGAATGGTGGTGATTGTACAGGTTTATATTATAATAATTGATATAATTTTATATAAGAATTTTTGTATTCATATTTTTTATGTATTTTTTTTGTTTAAAAAATTGACAATGCTTAGAAGTGCTGTTAATAAACTAATTAACGATGCTTATAAGCATTACTGGTATGTTACTTGGCGATGCTTTTAAAAAGCATCTTGGTAGAGTGCAGGGTCGTTGTCAATAATGATGCTAAAAAGCATCAGGAAAGTATATATTTTTGATGCTTTGAAGCATCGGTAGAAAAGCTTTCGATGCTTTTTAAAAACATCTGCACATTTCATCTCCACTCTTATATACATGACGCTTTTGTGATACTTTTTGAAGCATCGTGAGGCTTGTTGCTGATGCTTATTAGGATCGAAAAAATTCTTTTTTAGCATCGCCTATTATCTTTTATACTTTAGTGTATCTAAAAGTTTAAAATTTTTTTAAAAATATTTAAATATTAAAAAATATTAGCGATGGCGAATTTGGATTATTAGCAATAAAAATTTTGCCATTACTAATAAGTACCTATTAAAGACAGCATAAGCCACCATTAAAATTTTTAAATTTTTTATAATATTTAAATATAAAATATATATTAGCGATGGAGAATTTTGACTATTAACGACAAAATAATAAATTTAAAAAATATTTAAAAATTATTATTAATGATAGAATTAATGATGGGATATTTGTCGTCACTAATAATCTAGAACATAGCCCAATTCTAGATCAAATCTAATTTTAACCTAATTCAAATTAAATTCCAAATTCTATCAAATCTAATTTAATTAGGCATTGAATTCAAGTTCTACTTAGATTATAAAATTCAAATAGTCTTAAATTAAGTCAAGATTAATTAAATTAAATTTAATTTAAATTAATTAAAAAAATAATTTTTAATTTAGATTTAATTCAAATTTAGTTCAAAATCCTGTCAATCTTAATTTAACTAGAATTTTAATCTAAATTCAACTTGGATAGTAAAACCTAATTACCTTTAAATTAAGACAAGCCTAATTAAATTTAAGCTAATTTAAATAATTAGAAGGAAATAGTTTTTAATTTAGGTTCTATTCAAATCTAATTTAAATCTGATTCGAATTTAATTCAAAATCCTGTCAAACCAAATTTAATTAGACTTTGAATCCAAGTCCAACTTGGGTTATAAAATCTAATTAGCCTTAAATTAAGTTAAGCCTACTTAAATTAAATTAAATTAATTTAATTAAAATTTGATCCATGATTATATTTGAATCCAATTCAAAATCCTATCAAACCTAATTCAATTAGGCTTCGAATCTAAACCCTACGTAGATTATAAAATCCAATTGACCTTAAATTAGGTCAAGATTAATCAAATAAATTTGATATAAATTAATTAGAAAAAAATAATTTTTAATTTAGATTTAATTTAAATTTAATTTAAACCCAATTCGAATCTAATTTGAAATTCTGTCTAACCTTGTTGCCCAGGTATGGCTACCCAAGAGGGAGGGGGGGAATTGGGTTTCTAAAAAGTTTGGCCAATTTAAACTCTAAGCTAATATGTACTTCTAATTAAAAGAAACTTGAATGCTTTATGGTGAATGAGCAATGTGTAGCAGCAGAATTAAAAGTAACTAATTAATGCAAATATGTAAAGCAAATAAAGCAAAAGCACAATCAAATACATAAAGATTTTATAGTGGTTCGATGCAACCCTGCACCTACGTCCACTCCTCAAGCTCTTCTTGAGAATTTTCCACTATAATCCTAGATTACAGTGCATTTATTTTGACCCAGGATCACAAATAAATCCAGTTGGTTTTGCTGGGCTCACCAACTACAACCCTACATTGATAGTTTTCTAGATTCACTATCAACCCAGTTGGTTTTAACCTAGGAGCACCAACCATAATCTTTACACTATCCAATTTTTGACTTGGACCAACCTACACCGCAAGTTTTTTTCTCCCAAAGAAACTTGTAAAAAAACAAAGATACAAATATAAAAATTCAGCACAAGAACAAAAAATAAAAAGAAACTCTTTTGAATGTCGATGGAGAGGCTGAAAGATGGCTCTTGAAGTTTAGTATTCTCTCCTTTGAAGGCTGAGAGGAAGCTTGAATGAATGAGGATGATCATACTTTGAAGCTCTCTGAATTTGATGCACAAGGTCCTCTCTTTTCTCTCCTTTTTTTTTGATATTCAATGAACCTCACTATTTTGATGTTATCTACTTTCAATCAACTTAATCTACTTTTCCAAATATTTCTCTAGCCTTTTATACTCTTTATGATGACTGAAGAAGGAGTTTTGGCTGTTGGAAGGGCTGAAATAGTCGTTAGAGTGAAAAACTAGCCGTTATAAAAAGCTGCAGAAACTAGTCGTTACGATCACTAGGTTGGCTTAGTTTATAGCTGGGTCGGCATAGTCCCCTAGTTCTTAAAAAAATTAACTTTCTGCATTTTCTATCTTTTGCTTCCACTGAGACTAGGTCGGCTCAGTCTCAGACTAGATCAGCCAAGTTTGCATACCAAGCATGCCGAGTAGCCTATTTCAAAAGAGGATGACTTAGGGGTCGTCCCTTCGGTTGATCCTTTTGCTAAAATTTGATTTTCTTCTAATTTATGCATCCAAAAATTATGGAACTACTTTTAAAAGATCAAAAATCTTCTAAGCTTATTTTTGAGACTTCGAAAATAGATTTTTTTAAATTTTTTAAAATTATGATTTTGTCTTTCTTCAAGGATGTTTATCAATTTAATTTTCTTGAAGCTCTTGACTTGGTGATTAATGGATCTTTTTTTGAATTAATTTTTTTAATTTGAATATCTAAAAAGACATACATACATTCTTGAATATATGATTAGTATTATTTATACTCAATATTTTAGAATCATCAAAATCAATCAGTGAGTCAACAAATCTTATTCCATTAGATTTTGAATCTAAGTCCTAATTGAATTTTAAACCGAATTATCCTCAAATTAAGTCAAGCCTAATTTAATTTAATTTTATTTAAATTAATTAAAAAATAATTTTTAATTTAGATTTTATTCGAATCTAATTCGAATTTGATTCGAATCTAATTCAAAATTCTGTCAAACCTAATTCAATTAGACTTTAAATTCAAGTTCTATTTAAAATATTAAAACTTAATTATCCTCAAATTAAGTCAAGCCTAATTAAATTAAATCTATTTTAAATCAATTAGAACTCTATCCATAAATTAATTAAGCCTAAAAATTTAATAAAATCTAATATTAATTTTTAACCATCCAAAAAATGACCTACGAAAAAAATAATATTAAAAAATAATTATTTTTAAAAATATGATTATTAGAGACAACTTTAGCAACCAAAGCCTTGCTATTGCTCATGATTTTTTAAAAAATATTATTTTAAAATTAAAATTTAATATTTTTAAAATAATTAATATTATTAGCGATGGTGTTTTGGTATTAGCAATGGCATTTGCCATTGCTAATAAGTCAGAAAATTTTTCGATCATTTTACTTACAGTATTACCATTGGTAACAGTCAAAATTTTTAAATTTAATATTTTAAAAAAATTAATATTAGTAGCAACAGTATTTTGTTATTAGCGATGGAAGTTACCATCGCTAATAAATTAGCACAGATTTTGTGATTTTACCAACCATATTATCGATGGTAATTTTGTCGTCGGTAATAGTTTGCTCATAAATCTTTTTCAGCCCAATCAATGGAAAAAAAATTTTTGAGCAAAATTTTTTTTTTCATGCCTTTTTCACTCCCCATGCATCCTTTTTGGCGTTCCTCACTCACGCATCTTCCTTCTCAATGACCTGACCTCGTTGGCGCCTCCTACGCTGTGGCCCCGACCCTGCCACCCCAGCCTCTTGTTGGTGCATCACCAAGCTCTGATACCAATTATTGTCTTGGTATCACCAAGCTTCAATACCATATTGCAAAAACCTCTGATCTTTAGCAGGGATATGGAGAGACCTTTTGTTCTTTAAGAGCAACATACCATAGATCATCACCTAGATCTATGCTGGGGTGCCTCCCTCCTTGGGCTTGAGGGAGGCATCTCCTCTCTCTAGGCTTCTTCAAGAACCTAGGGCAACAACATTAGAGGGAAGAAAGAAGAGAGATTGAGGGAGAAAAGATCTATATTAATTACTTCCTTGAAAATCCTAATACAACCTATGTATTTATACATAGCCATTAGGCCCGACCAAAAACTCCTATGGCTAACTCAATACATGAAAGCACTCACCAAGCCCATGTACATCCATGTCTCCCATGCTCTCATCCTCTCGATCTAAACCCAACCCATATATGAGTTAGCCTTCTTAAGATCTCTCAAACCAGGCCTTAAGACTCCTAGGATAAATTCCTATCCTAATCCCAAATAGACCCTCCGTGTAGCTCTGCCCAAGGGCTGGCTCAGTCTCAGCACGAAGTCGGCTAACTTGAGACTGGATCGGCTCAATTTCAGACTGAGCTAACCCAATTGTGTGCCATGCCTGCAGTCTTGAAATGCGTCTTTTTATTTGGCTTGTCCTCTGAGACTTAGTTAATCTAGTCCTGGACTGAGCTGGCTAACCTATAGAAAAGTTCTTTTCTACAGTCTTCATGCTTTGACTTTGGTTCCTTGCCCTATCTTATGTCCCAAGTCTTCGAAGTACAAATCATGCCCCTCAAGGCCCTCAATATTTAGACCTTGAGCCCATGGAGGGCTACACACCACCTCCACCCTAGGATAACTCTCGTTCTAGTCCTAGGACCACACCTGTCTTAGTCTCCCTAGAGAAAATACCTTGGTTCCTCTTGTAACCTCCTAAGGCTTGGGAGCACCATAAATTCTCACAATCTCTATCTTGGTGCCCTCAAGCCTTGGCAAATCCTTGGTAATGCCCTCCTGTATGATCCCATTGTCATTGCACACCCTGATAGCCTCTTGTGCAAACATCAACTCCGCTAATCCTCTTCAGCTGCTGTGCACCCTTGAGGCCTTTGGGATGACCGCCTCCAGTACTGAAGACCTGTGCTTGCTTCTTGGCACCATCCTAAAATTATAGGATCCCTTCTGCTTGGTAGCTGCATCACTTTTCTTGGATTTTTCTGGAGAACCTACAACATTTCTGCACCAGCACATATTGTACCATCTGACATGATCTTCTCAGAACTACACCTATCCACCTACACATGCCGCTCCACCTGAAACTTTGCATCACCGATGTTAGTGCTAGAATATCGATCCTCCTGCATCCCTCTACTTTAAACTTATGCCAAATTTTCTCTTCACCTATGAAGCCACCACTCTAGAGCTCCATCTATACTTGAAGTCCATCTAACGCTGCAGAAGATCTTGATTCTATCATCGAGTCATCCAAGGTCAACTACCAACACTGCACTATTGGGCCTGCCACTGCACCTCATACACCGTTGTTGCCTTTTCGAACCCTCCGCACTCTATGACCCTCTTCCAAGCTATCTCGGATACCTCTGCAATCCATGGGCACCTTCGAAACCCAAGAGCTCATCCAATTCTTCTAAATCCAGTGATTGAATCCTAGAGAATTCCATCTTAACCTTCTCCTCTTCTACCCCCGTACCAGCCATTACTTCAGTTGCACCCGGAGGAACTATAGCTCAAATCTTGTCCTGGGCTCAGACCCACCTATCTCATTTCAAGGTTCCTAAGACTCCCTGGTTCTCCCTGAGACCTACTCCTGGTCTCTCTGAGATGCCTCTTGATACTCTCCGCTGAGATACCTTCCTCGGCTACTGCACCGTCGAGCCTCTCTCAATCCCGTGCCTCTAGGGAAGCACTACTACAGCACTCCAGTGCTTCCTACCTCATCTTGACACCACCTCCCATAGGTATCCAGGTCCTCTCCTGCTATACACAAACTATCCTCCACCTAAACTGCAACTCTTCCTGATGCTCCTATAGAAGAAACCTGATCTAGGATACTCCTGGATGCCAGAGACCTTTCGACGCTCCTTGAGACCTCATGGCTCTCCTTGAGACCTACTCCAGATCTCTCCAAGATGCCTCTTAACACTATCTATTGAGATACCTCCCTCGGCTGCTACACTATTGAGCCTCTTTTAGCCCCATGCCTCTAGGAAAGTACTACTGCAGCACTCTAGCACTTTCTGACTTATCTCTGTGCTACTTTACAACCACCCAGCCTTCCATGGATCATCCATCTCCATCACCCCCAAGGCTTTGCAAATTCATGCTCTGGTCGAACTGCTGAATACATCTCCGACTACTTTTCTGCCTTCCTGCAACTGAAGAACATATAGTCGCTTCTTCAACCTTCCTTTAGCCATTACCCCTTGGAAAACCTCTCTTCAACTATCAACCGTCCCACACTGCCCATCTTCCTAGAGAACCCTGATGCTCTTTGCTAAGTTAACTCCCTCGACTGCTGCACCATCGAGCCTCTCTCAGCCCTGCATCTCTAGGGAAGCACTACTAAAGCACTCCAGTGCTCTCTACCTTGTCTATCTATTGGGAATATGCACTTTTTCCACACGGATTGACATGGCCGTCGGTGATTAGTCGAGCAACAAGAAAGTACTTCTTAGAGATCTCTATGGAAGCATGATCAAATAAATCAAGGAATAGAAAAGAAGAGAAGAAAATATTTTTGAAAGAAAAGAGCTTTTATTCAGTATATTTCAGCACACTTACAATCTTGATCTGTTTCCATTATATATACTTTACAAAGGGTTAAGCCTAAGCTCATAGAAAAGCTCTCCAAACACAAACAACCTACGTACACAAAATAATAACACGTAAAAATTGAGCCGGCCCAGTTTTAGATTGAGCCGACCCAGTTGTGTACCATGTCAATAGCCCAAAAATATTGCTCTCTATCTGGATTTTTCTCTGAGACCTTGCCAACCCAGTCTTGGATTGAGCCGACCCAATTCCCAATTGAGTCGGCTCAATCTTCGAGTGAGCCGGCCTAGTTTCTGAACTTTACTATTGAGACTGATTCTTCTTTTGGCTCGCTCCCATCTTTCTATGACCTATCTTCTCATATTTTCAAGACTTAGGAGTGCCACTTCTAAGCTCACATTCTCCACCTTGATACTTTTAAGTCCTTGTGAACTCATCTCTTCTCAACAAACCCAACCGTGCCATACATCTCTGAAAGCTGTCTCTAGGGAGTACCTTCATGAGTGCATCAGACTGATTCTCCTTGGTATGGACCTTCATTAGTTCCACTTCATCTTCCTCCACCAGCTCTCTAATCCTGTGGTACCTCACATCTATATGCTTTGTGCGCGTATGATAGACTGGGTTCTGTGCCAACAACAGAGCACTCTGACTATCATTGAATAGTATAACCTTGCTCTGCTCCACCCCCAACTCATCAATCAGCCTCCTAAGCCAAAGGGCTTCCTTTGTAGCCTTCATTATCCCAATGTACTCGACCTCTATGGTAGATAAGACCATGATTGATTGAAGGGTTGATCTTCAAGATACCGATCCACCATATACGTAGAAGAGGTATTCAGTAGTAGACCTTCTTGTATCAAGATCACCAGCATAATTTGCATCAACAAATCCTTCCAGAGGACCTAAACCTTCACACATCTTTACAGATTATTCTCCAAATCCTCTCGACTGCCCACCAAATACCAAACCATAATCTCTTGTTCCATGCAGATATCTCAATATCCATTTCAATGCTTTTCAGTATTCCTTCCCAGGGTTAACCATGTATCTATTAACTGTGCTCACAGTATATGCTATATCTGATCTATAGTATACCATAGTGTACATCACACTGCCTACAACATTTGCATAAGGAACTCATTCTATGTACTCTCTCTTCTCTTTTGACTGGAGGTGCTGTAACTTGGAGAGAGACATATGGCTCGGTAATGGCATCTCTATAGGTTTGGCCTTCTCCATCCCAAACCTCTCTAGAACCTTCTAGACATACTTTTCTTGTGATAAATGGAGCACTTCTTTGCACCTATCTCTGCAAATCTCCATTCCAAGGATTTTCTCAGCTGGACCCAAATCTTTCATCTCAAATTTAGATGATAATGTCCTTTTCAATCTTTTCATAGCATCCATGCTTCTACTGGCTATGAGCATATCATCTACATACAATAATAGATACAGGACATCGTCCTCATCTATATCCTTGACGTAGATACAACAATCATGTTCACATCTGCTGAAACCTAGGCTCAAGATAAAGCTATCAAACCTTCAATACCACTGACGAGGGGATTATTTTGAGCCATCTAAAGACTTTCTGAGTAAACACACCTTTTCTTCCTATCCCATCTTCATGAAACCATTTGGTTGCTTCATGTAGATTCTTTTCTCTAAAGTCCCATGAAGGAAGGTTGTCTTCACATCCATCTATTCCAATTTCATGTTATGCTGTGCCACCAGTGACAGCAAAACTTGAATAGATGTATGACGCACCATAGGAGAGAAAATTTCTATGTAGTCAATCCCTTTCCTTTGTGAGTATCCCTTTGCTACTAGCCTTGCTTTGAATCTGATTTCCCCTTGTTCTGAAGGTGCTTCTTTCTTTGTGAACACCCACTTTGAGCCAATAGGTCAAGCATCCTCTGGAAGATCCACCCAGCTGCCATGTCTAATTCTTCTCAAGTGATTTCATCTCCTCCATCATGATCTGCATCCATGAATCATGATCCTCACTCTTCATGACCTCTACATAATTCTCTGAATCTTCATTAGTAGTGATGAATGCATAGAAGATAACCTCATCAATGCCATATCTGACTGGTCTCCTTATAGTATGCTGGGGCTTATGCAAAGCCACTCTCACTGGCACATCTCTATCTGATGTCTAAGCCTGCTCTTGCACATCTGTCCGAACTGTCAACCCTCTATGTTGATTTTTAATTTGAGATAATATTTTTCTGCCCAGCTTCACCTCAACAGGATCACTCTTGTAAGTGGATGTAATCTGCATGCCATCATTCTCTGACTGGCCACCGCTATTTACCTTTGTTTTCCTAGTTCCATCTATCCTAGACCTCCTCAAGATGCTCTTCTGATCAAAGATAACATTTTTGCTGATCACTAATTTTTGTGCCTGAGAGTCCCATAGTAGGTACCCCTTGACTCCTTATGGATACTCTATTAATATCATCTTTTGAGATTTTGGATCCAATTTGCTCCTCTTGGTTGCCTCCACATGTGCATAGGCTGTGCAACTGAAGACTTTTAGATGGCCAAGCTCCACTTTCTTTCCACTCCAGACTTCTTCTAGAATGCCTCCATTCAGCTTATAATTAGAAGACCTATTCACAAGAAAACAAGAAAAAATTAGAGCATCACCCTAAAAAGACTTTGGGAGTGATGTTTGCAGCCTCAAACTTCATGCCTTCTCGGTCAGTGTCTGATTCATCCTCTCCATGATACCATTCTGCTGGATAGTCATCCTCACCGTGTAATGGCGTTTGGTGCCATTTTCCTCATAATACCTTCTAAACTCTAGGCTAGTATACTTTCCTCCATTGTTCGACCTCAGACACTTTATCTATCTCCCTAACTCCTTCTCTACTTCAACTCTCCAGGTTCTAAATTGGACAAACACCTCTAATTTTTTCTGATCAGATAAACCCATACCTTCCTTGATACTTTCTGTAAACTTCATCCTATGATGTTTGCCAAAGATACATGACATACAAAGATCTGTTCCCTCCTTCTTCAGGATTGGGATCATACCTATTCTACTTAGTTCTGTGAGCCCACAGTCACTCATATGATCCATTTGATAGTGCTATAGTCGATATAAAATTTGCTCCTCCTGTGCCGCTGCTAGCACCTCTCCACTATCATTTACCACTGAGTCTTCTATTCTATAAAGATTGTTGCTAAGTCTTCTACCTCTCATCACCACCAAAGCTTTCTTGTATATTTTCAGACATCCACTCCCAGCCTGGCTACTAAAAGCATAACCCTACTCCTCCAAGTAGTCCAAAGAAATCAAATTCTTTTTCAACTTTGGTACATACCTGACATTTGATAATGTATGAATGATTCCATCGTACATCCTCATCCTGATAGAGCCAATTCTAGCTACTTTGCATGGGTGATCATCTCCAAGGTTGACACTTCCACCATCGGCCTTCTGGTTGGTATCAAATCATTTTCTATGAGAAGTATAGTGGTACAAGCATGCTGAATCTAATATCCATATAGTATCGCACTCTATGGATCCATCTAATACAACTAGCAGATTTTCTCTACTGCTCATAGAAGTTGTATTATCTTCCTTGCTGGCCTTTTCTTTTTTTGATCTCAAAAGGGGACAATCTCTCCTCAGGTGTTCAGGCTAATGACATTTATAATATTTCAATGTCATCTTCCTCTGATTGCGAGACTTTGACCTACCCTTGGATTCTCCTCTTGTCTTCTCCATTGATCTTTCCTATCATTTGTTCACAGCCAAGATCTCAGACTTAGGGTCTCCCTTGTAGATCTTCTTCCTTTGCTCATTCGATCTGAGCACACCAACAACCTCTTCATAGTTTAGGATCTTCTTTCCATAAACTAGAGTTGTTATGAGACCATCATACGAACCTGGGAGAGAACATAATAGCAGCAATGCCCGATCCTCCTCATCGATCTTCACATCCAAACTCATCACCTCAGAACACACCTGATTGAACCTTTGGATATGTGCAACAAGATCTCTGCCTTCGGGCATCCTTAGACTATACAGTTATTTTTTCAACCACAGCTTGTTCGTCATGTTCTTCCCCATGTATGTGTTCTTCAGTCTCTTTCAGAGCCCCTTTGCCGTAGTCTCTATGCAAACCTCAGGCAAAACTTGATCAACCAAGTACATTCGGATTGTGCTAAAAGCAATTTCCTCCAACTCTTTCCAATCCTCAGCATTGATTTTTTCCGACCTTTCTTTTGTCAAGACCTTGTAGATCCTCTACTGAACCAATAAGTCCTTTACTCTTTACTACCATAAGGTAAAGTTTCCCTTACCGTCAAACTTCTCAAAATCTATCTTGAATCTGCTTGATCCCATTACTTCAAACAAGTCAGGAACAGATCCCTAACATCCTTCATGATCATACACTAGTAAAACTATCATTCACAGAAGATCTAACTAGTCCTAGATCCTCTTTCCAAACTTCTGTATCATCGTTCCTTCGTGTAAATAATCTCCACCTCAATCTAGAGACAACCATGAAGCAAACTAGAAGTTTTAGTATAAAATCTAGTCCAATAGATCCTGGATGTAGTAAATCTTAGGTGCCTTCCTTCCATGCAACACTACTCCAATACCAAATATTGAGAATATGCACTCTTTCCACATGGATCGACGTGGCCGTCGGTGATTAGCCAAGCAACAAGAAAGTACTTCTTAGGAATCTCTATGAAAGCACAATCAAATAAATCAAGGAATAGAGAATAAGAGAAGAAGAGATTTTTGGGAGTAAAGAGCTTTTATTCAATACATTTCAGCACCATCCACAATGTTTCAGGCATCATCTAGCTCTGATACCAAATTATAGACCCATGATATCGCTTGAACGCCAATCATTCTTGACATCACAAGCATTGATATCATGTTGCGAAAGCTCATGATCATTAGCATGAATTTGAAGAAATCTGTGACGTTCTCTATGGGTAGCACACCATCGATCCTCCACTTGGATCTGTGATGGGGCGCCTTCCTCCTTGGGCTTGAGGAAGATGCCCCCTTCTCTAGGCCTTCTTCAAGAACCCTAGCACGGCAACTCTAGAGAGAAGAGAAGAAATGAGTTAAGAGAGAAAAGGTCTATATTCCACAGCATTCACAGTATTATGAAATCCTAATACAACCTATGTATTTATACATAGCCATTAGGCCTGACCAAAAAATTCTTCGGCTAACCCAATACATGAAAGCACTCACCGAACCCATGTACACCCATGTCTCCCATGCTCTCATCCTCTGGATCTAGACCCGACCCATACATGAATTAGCCCCCTTAAGACATCTCAAATTAGGCCTTAAGACCCATAGAATCATCCCAAACCTAGCCCAAAATAGACCCTCGCATATAACTCTGCCCGTGCATTGAGCTGGCTCAGTCTTAGCATTGAGCCAGCTAAGTTCCACTGGGTTGGCTCAGGCTAAGTTCCACTGGGTCAGCTCAGTCTGAAACTGAGCTGGCCCAGTCCTGTGCCATGCCAGTAGTTTCGAACATGCAGCTCTTTATTTTGTCTGTACACTAAGATTTAGCTGACCCAGTTTTGGACTAAGTCGGCTAACCGATAGAAAATCTTCTTTTTGCAGTCTTGATTCACCAGCTTTGGTTCCTTGCTTCACCTTATATCCCATGTCTCCAAAGCACCAACCAAGCCCTTAGAATCATCGGAGCCAACCCCCTGACTCCTCCCGTGGCCTCCCAAGGCATGGGAGCACCATAAATCCTCATAATCTCCATCTTGGTTCTCCTAAGCCTTGGCAAACCCTTCGACAATGACCTCTTGCACGTTCCCACTATTCCTGCACACTCGACAGCACCTGTGCAAACATCACCTCTACCAATCCTCTTCAGCTATTGTGCACCCTTGAGGCCTTTGGGATGACCGCCTCCACCACTGAAGACTTGTGGTTGCTTCTTAGCACCATCTTGAAATTGTAGGATTCCTTCTGCTTAGCAGCTACATCACTTTCTCTGGACTTTCCTAGAGAACTTATAGCATTTCTACACTAGCACATGCTGTACCATCTGACACGATCTCCTCAGAGCTATGCATGTCTACCTGCACGTGCTGCTCCATTTAAAATTGTGCATCATCGGCACTCTGAACTCATGCCAAATTTTCTCTCCACTTGTGAAGCCACCACTGCAGAGCTCCATCTATATCCAAAGTCCACCTGATACTGCAAAAGTCGATTCTATCATTGAGTCCCTTGAGGCCAACCACTCAATGCTGCACTGCTGAGCCTACTGCTGCACCTCAAACACTGTTACTGTCCCTTCGAACCCTCTGCACTTCATGGACCTCTTCGAAGCCATTTTGGATACTTTTGCTACCAGCGGGCACCTTCAAAACTTAAGAGCTCATCCAACTCTTCTGAATCCAGTGACTGAACCCTAGGGAATTCCACTCTAGTCCTTCTCTTTTACCCCTACACCAGCCATCACTTCAGTTGCACCTAGAGAACTATCCTCCATCTGAACTACGACTCTTCCTGATGCTCCTACAAAAAAAATCTAATCCATGATACTTTCGACTTCTAGAAACCTCCTGGCGCTCCCTGAGACCTCCTGGCTCTTTCTGAGACCTACATCCAATCTTTCTGAGATACCACTGACACTCTCTATTGAGATACACTCCTCGACTGCTGCACCACCGAGTCTCTCTCAGTCTCGAGCCTTTAGGGAACTGCTCCTGCAGCACTCCAGCACTCCATGACTCATCTCTACACCGCTCTACAGTCGCCCAGTCCTGACCTGTTGGACCTCCATGGATCATCCATCTCCATCACTCCCAAGGCTTCGTAAATCCATGCTCTGGTCGAACCACTGAATACATCTTCGACTACTTCCTCACCTTTCAGACATCGAAGGATGTATAGTCGCTTCTTTAGCCTTCCTTCGATCATTATTCCTTAGAAAATCTCTCTTCAACAGCCCTACATTATCCATCTTCCTAGAGAACCCTGATGCTCTCTACTGAGATACCTCCCTCGACTGTTGCATCATTGAGCCTCTCTCAGTCCTGCATCTCCAAGGAAGCACTACTGCAGCACTCTGGTGCTTCCTGCCTGTCACATAACTGTCATACACTCCGATCTTTCCACCAAGATTGATTAGCAAATCATGCACCAAATTCTTCCACCCTAGAAAAATTTCTTTTCGTTAATCCTCTTAACCTCTATCTTCAACCCACTGCTCTCGATTGGCCAAACCATAGCAATAACAAAGATAGATTTGAGACATACGATGGAATCCTTGTGCAGATTTCTAATTTCACCTTGTATGACTTCTTCTTCCCTTCCATGCACCATCAGGCTTTGAAACTTGGCTCTGATACCATATTGTCATCCATAACATTTTAGGCATCACCTAGCTCTGATACCAAATTGTAGACCCATGATATCACTCAAATGCCAATCATCCTTGACATCACAAGCACCGATATCATGTTGCGGAAGCTCCTAATTTTTTGCACGGATCTGAAGAAATCTATGATGTTCTCTATGGGTAGCACACCACCGATCCTCCACATGGATCTATGATGGGGCACCTATCTCCTTGGGCTTAAGGGAGATGCCCTCCTTCTCTAGGCCTTCTTCAAGAACCCTAGGACGACAACTCTAGAGTGAAGAGAAGAAGAGAGTTGAGAGAGAAAAGGTCTGTATTCCACAGCATTCGTAGCATTATGAAATCCTAATACAACCTATGTATTTATACATAGCAATTAGGCCCGACCAAAAAACTCTCTGACTAATCCAATACATGAAAGCACTCATCGAGCCCATGTACATCCATGTCTCCTATGCTCTCATCCTTTGGATCTAGACCCGACCCATACATGAATTAGTCCCCTTAAGAACTCTCAAACCAGGCCTTAAGACCCCTAGGATCATCCTAGATCCTAGCCCAAAATAGACCCTCGCGTAACTCTGCTCGCGCACTGAGCTGGCTCAGTCTTAGCACTGAGCCGGCTAAGTTCCGCTGGGTCAACTCCGTCTGAAACTAAGCTGGCCCAGTCCTATGCCATGCTAGTAGTCTTGAACGTGCAGCTCTCTATTTTGCCTGTACATTGAGATTTAGCAGATCTAGTTTTGGACTGAGCTGGCTAACCTATAAAAAATCTCTTTTCTGCAATCTTAATTCTCCGATTTTGGTTTTTTACTTCACCTTATGTTCCAGAACTCTGAAACACCAATCAAGCCCCTAAAATTGCCGAAGCCAACCTTCTGACTCCTTTCTTGGCCTCCCAAGGCTTGGGAGCACCATAAATTCTCACAATAATCTTGACTTATTTTCAGTATATATACTTTATAAAGGGTCAAGTCCAAGCTCATAGAAAAACTCTTCAAATCCAAACAATCAACGTACACAAAATAATAATCCGTAAAAACTAAGCCAGCCCAGTTTCAGACTAAGCCGACTAACCTACATTTAGGTCGGCTCAGTCCCAGATTTATCCGACTCAGTTACGTACCATGCTAATAGCTCAAAAATGCTGCTCTCTATCTGAATTTTTCTTTGAGACCTAGCTGACCCAGTCCTGAACTAAGCTAACCCAATCCTAGATTGAGCCGACCCAATTCTCAACTGAGTCAGCTCAGTCTTAGAGTGAGCCGGCCCAATTTCTAAATTTTACTATTGAGATTGATTCTTCTTTCAGCTCGCTCTCGTCATTTCATGACCTATCTTCTCATGTTTCCAAGACTTAGGAGTGCCACTTCTAAGCTCACACTATCATCATACACCTCAATCTTTCAACCAAGATTGACCAGCAAATCATGCACTCAAATCTTCCACCTCGAGAAAAATCCTTTTCGTTAATCCTCTCAGGCTCTACCTTCATCCCGCTGCTCTCGATTGGCCAAATCATAGTAATAACAAAGGTAGATTAGAGACATACCATAGATACTTATGCAGATTTTTGATTTCATCTTGTATGACTTCTCCTTCTCTTCCACACACCATCAGGCTTTGATACCAAATGTTGGTGCATCCCCAAGCTCTGATACTAATTATTATCCTGGCATCACCAAGCTCTGATACCATATTATGGAAACCCCTAATCTTTAGCATGGATATGAAGAGACCTTTTGTTCTTTAAGGGCAGCATATTATAGATCATCACCTAGATCTATGCTGGGGTGCCTTCCTCCTTGAGCTTGAGGGAGGCATGAAGAAAGATCTAATTTTCCATCATAGAATCGTCTAGATCTGATCAGATCTACGGCTGAATTTTCTATAAAATTTCTATGATCCGATTAGATCTAAGAGTTCTCAGATATGATCATGGTGATCTGATATAAAAAAATTAAATTAAAATTAAATTAGATTTAATTATCCTACGATGGTCCTAATTATTCCTAAGGTTTTAAAAGGTGCCACGCATGCGTCTAACCTCTATCAGTATCCACTCAGGCTGGATCTAAACGTCTTCTCCTTATGAATCTTTTCTTCAAAGATCAGATCTAAATCTAATTTATAGATCCTTCAAAATAATTTTTGAAGGTAGCTCATCTGTCTCATGAACACCATCACATAGAACCTAAATCTTGCATCAAAATACTTGGATCTTCATCTCTAACTTGTGCCTAACTCTTTAGGAGTGTAGAAGAGAGGAAGAAAGAGGATAGAGGGGGCACAGGATATGGTGTGGGTGTGAGCTCAGAAGTGGCACTCTCAAGTCTTGAAAACATGAGAAGATAGATCATGGAAAGATGGAAGCGAGCCAGAAGAAGAATCAATCTCAATAGTAAAGTTCAGAAACTGGGTCGGCTCACTTTGAGACTGAGCCAACTCACTTGAAAATTAGGTTGGCTCAGTCAAGGACTGGGTCGGCTAGGTCACAGAGGAAAATTCAGATAAAGAGCAGTATTTTTGGGCTGTTGGCACGATACACAACTGGGTTAGCTCAGTCTCAGGCTCAGTCTGGGACTAAGCCGACCCAATCATAGGTTAGCCGCTCAGTTTGAAATTAGGCCGACTTAATTTTCGTAAGTTATTATTTTGTATATGTGGGTTGTTTGGATTTGAGGAGTTTTTCTCTGAGCTTGGGCTTGATCCTTTGTAAAGTATATATACTGAAAATATGTCAAGATTGGAAGAGTGCTGAAATATATTGAATAAAAGCTCTTTTCTCTCAAAAATATCTTCTTCTCTATTTTTTGATTTATTTGATCATGCTTTTGCATTAATCTTTGAGAAGTACTTCATTATTGCTTGGTTAATCACCGACAGTCATGCTGATCCATGTGGAAAGAATGTATATTTCCAATATTTGATATCAGAGCGATGTTGCATGGAAGGAAGGAAGACACCTAGGATTTACTACATCCAGGATCTGTTGCACCAAGTTTTATCCTAAAAACTTTTAGTTTGGTTCATGGTTGTCTCTAGATTGAGGTGGAGATTGTTTACACAGAGGAACGATGATATAGAAGTTTGGAAAGAGGATCTAGGGCTAGTTAGATCTTTTTTGAAGGATAGTTTTGCTAGTGTGTGAGATTGTGAAGGGTGTTAGGAATCTCTTCTTGACTTGTTTGAAGTCATGGGATCAAGTGGATTCAAGGTGGATTTTGAGAAGTTCGATGGCAAGAGAAACTTTACCCTATGGCAGCAAAGAGTAAATGACTTGTTGGTTCAGCAGAGGATCTACAAGGTCTTGACAAAAGAAAGGCCAAAAAAGATCAGTGCTGAGGATTATGAAGAGTTGGAGTAAATTGCTTTTAGCATAATTCGGATGTGCTTGGCCGATCAGGTTTTGCTCGAGGTTTGCATAAAGACTATGGCAAAGGGGCTTTGTGAGAGACTGGAGAACACATACATGGGGAAGAACATGACGAGCAAGCTGTGGTTGAAGAAACAGCTATATAGTTTGAGGATGCTTGAAGGCGGAGATCTTGTTGTGCATATCGAAAGGTTCAATCAGATGTGTTCTGAGGTGATGAGTTTGGATGTAAAGATCGACAAGGAGGATCGGGCATTGCTACTATTATGTTCTCTCCCACGTTCGTATGATGGTCTCATAACAACTATAGTTTATGCGAAGGAGATCCTAAACTATGAAGAGGTTGTTGGTGTGCTCAGATCAAATGAGCAAAGGGAGAAGATATGCAAGGGAGACCCTAAGTTTGAGATCTTGGCTGTGAACGAAAGACAGAAAAGATCAAAGAAGAAGACAAGAGGGAAATTCAAGTGCAAGTTAAAGTCTCGCGATCAGAGGAAGATGACATTGAAATATTATAAATGTCATCAGCTTGGACACCTAAGGAGAGATTGTCCCTTTTTGAGATCAGAAAAAGGGAAGGCCAGCAAGGGAGATGATACAGCTTCTATGAGCAGTTGAGAAGACCTACTAGTTGAATCAGATGGATCCATAGAGTGCGATACTATATAGATATTAGATTCAGCATGCTGGCACCACTATACTTCTCATCGGGAGTGGTTTGCTACATACCAAAAGATCGATGGTGGAAGTATCAGCCTTGGAGATGATCACCTGTGCAAAGTAGCTGAAATTGGCTCTATCAGGATGAGGATGTACGACCAGATTATTCATACATTATCAAATGTCAGGCATGTACCGAAGTTGAAAAAGAATTTAATTTCTTTGGGCTACTTGGAGGAGTAGGATTATGCTTTTAGTAGCCAGGCTGGGAGTGGATGTCTGAAAATTTTCAAAGAAGCTTTGGTGGTGATGAGAGGTAGAAGACTGAGCAATAATCTTTATAGAATGGAAGGCTCAATGGTAAATAATAGTGTAGAGATACTAGCAGTGGCATAGGAGGAGCAGATTTTATATCGGCTATGACACTATCGAATGGATCATATGAGTGACCGTGGGCTCACAGAACTAAGCAAAAGAGGTATGATCCTAGCCTTGAAGAAGGAGAGCATAGATCTTTGTGAGCCGTGTATCTTTGATAAACAGCATAGGGTAAAGTTTGCTAGAAGTACCAAGCATAGCGAGGGAGTGCTAGATTTAGTGTACTCGGATGTGTGGGGACCAACTCTTGTATTAGCTAGAGGTGGGGTAAAATACTTTGTTACTTTCATTGATAATTTCTCAAAAAATATGTGGATTTATTTGATCAGAGAAAAATCAAAAGTGTTTATCCAGTTTAGAGCCTGGAGAGCTAAAATAGAGGAGTCAGAGAGACAGGTAAAGTGTCTGAGGTCGGACAATGGAGGGGAGTATACTAGCCTAGAGTTCAGGAGATACTATAAGGAAAATGGCATCAAACGTCATTACATGATGAGGATGACTCTCTAGCAGAATGGTGTCGCAGAGAGGATGAACTAAACACTGATCGAGAAGGCATGGAGTTTGAGGCTGTGGACATCACTCCTAAAGTCTTTTTGGGGTGATGCTCTAACTTTTTCTTATTTTCTTATTAATAGGTTCCTGCATTATAAGCTGAATGGAGGCATTCTAGAAGAGATCTAGAGTGAAAAGAAGGTAGAGCTTGGCCACCTAAAAGTCTTTGGTTGCACAGCCTATGCACATATGTAGGCAACCGAGAGGAGCAAATTGGACCCAAAATCTTAAAAGATGACATTCATAGGATATTCACAAGGAGTCAAGGGGTACCTGCTATGAGACTCTTAGGCATAGAAGTCAGTGATCAGTAGGGATGTTATCTTTGATGAGAAGAGCATCTTGAGGAGGTCTGGGATAGATGGAACTAGAGAAACAAAGGTGAACAGCGGTGGTCAGTTAGAGAATGATGGCATGCAGGTTACATCCACTTACAGGAGTGTTCCTATTGAGGTGGAGCTGGGCAGAAAAGTGTTGGGTTCGGTGCATAGGGCGGAAGCATGGATTTCAAAGCAAAATATGAAATCAAAATAAACCAAATCCAAAACCCTAGGACCATCTTATTAGCAATTAAATCATATAACATGCATTTGTAATATAAAAGAAAGTATTAGAACATACCTCTTATCGCTAAACCCTAAATTAACCCTGATTGTCGGTAGTAGTATGTCAGGGGTTCCACCAGGTGCCCACGTGTTCACCCTCCAATGTTGATCAAGACACCAGCACCTCTGATTTATATAATTAAAATTCTTGTAATAAGAACTTCAATTAAATGGGCAAGACCTTCTTAAGCCTTTATGTCACCTTCCTTGCCTTTCCTTATCTATCTTTCTTTTTCTTTTGTCTTCTTAATTTTCCTTCCTAATCTCTTAGTCTTAAGATGACTTCTTGTCCTTATAAAGATAAGGTCTAGACAAGAGAAAGGAAGAAAGAAAATTGGACAAAAAGAAACTCTTGTAAGAAAGAAAAGATAATTTTCACAATCACCAGGACTCTTGGTGCACACCCTTATTTATAATGTATGTAAGGATGCCAACAAAAATTTCTCACGCCCTTTCCTTATCCATTTCTCATGCCCCATCAGCCAATCTCATGCCTCATCAGTAAAAAAATGAGATATAGACTTAGTCCAAGAGGTGCCTTAAAGCAGAAAGACTCTTCGGACTAATTCTACGTATAGTTATTTATGAAGAGTCGCAATGATGCTTCATCCTTTGGTGCCACCCTTTTCATCCATTAGATCATGATAACAAAGCCATCCAATGGCTCTAAAAAGGGATGCCCATTCAGCAAGAAGGCATGGAAGATAAACTTTGAATAGTCAAAGTCCCAAGAGACTTTTGACTTGGTCCAAGAGGCACGTCAAGGAGGAGTAGGCGGCAAGGAGTCTTGAGGCAGGCAAGGAGTCCTTGGGCGACAAGGAGTCCCTTCTCATGGGCAAAAATATTTAAAAGAAAATGAAGTCTTTTATCTACAGAAGGACTCTTCTGCACCCCATATCTGAATGTCCATGCCCAATTAAAAAAAATTATGTGACATAATATATGGGAAAAGTCAAAGAAGGTAGGCGCCATCTTATTCCATGCGCCAAAGAGTCCTTTGCGCATGAAATACTTCCCACATGCAAGAGAGAGACTCTCTGGTGCATGGGATTCTAGGTATGTGGCATCCCAATCTGAAGCTCCAATCAATCTAGGTTAATCCAACTTTCAAGACCAAATCCTATTTGGCTCAAATCGGATCTTAAATTAGCCCAAATCGGAAGCTGATTCGAATCCAATTCGAATCCTGGGTGCTACGGTTTGCTATATGTGCTAGCATATTCATCTTGCAAACATGGTCTAATCCAATTAGATCCCTTAATCAATTCTCTTTGTGTGTGACCCATTGGGTTCCACATCTAACCAGCAGTGAGTCTGGGTGTGATTTGACCTAATCTGGTTAGAACTCAACCAAACCGATTTAGGTCAAAACTAGCCAACCCAATTTGACTTAATTTAGAACACTTTCTAATTTAATGATCAAATTAAAATTTTAATTTGATCAAACTCACAAGACATGATTGACATGTCTAGCAACATATCATGACTATCCCGAAAGATGTAAAATTTTGATGAAAATACCAAAAATATCCCTTCAGTGAAATTTACCATGCAACTAGATCCTTCGATCTCCCTGCATCCTGAATATGACTCTGGGTATGGAAATATGTCAACCCAATATCATATTCATTTCTCTTTCAATCTTATGATAATGATTCATTTAATGAAATATTAGAAACCATTTCTAATTTTCATCATGCTTTGATCAAAGTCTTCCTGAATCATTATTTGTTTGAAGCAGGTAGGATGCTATTTCCTCTTACCAGGAGTGATCGATTCCATGTTAACCTACTCACAACCTTCATATATATAATCTACCATATCCAGATCATCCCGTACATAACTGAAGTCATGAATGAGTATGAACCAAAATATGGATTTATATATATAAGATTCTATGGTAGTTTCAGGTCAAAGGATTACATGCACAAATTCCACTATGAGAACCATCTATTGACATGTAGATAAGACTCCATTAGATATTCTCAATTTGGATCAATTCAGTGAACTCATTCTCTAATGAGCACCCACATTCTTGTATTAGTGTCATACACAAGTTATTGTGAGATCAATCACCCTCTCAATTGAGCATACAAAGAATGTGCTAGTCTTACCGAAAAATATTGATCCCTAACTCAATGTCCCATCGACTAGGAATATTTAAATTAGGATTTTAAGATTTTAGGTCTCACTAGTATGATCTCATCATAATCCTAAAATCATAGCCCTAATTTATAGGGTTCATCATAATCTTAAATAAATAATAAGACACTGCATATGATGAAATAAATGCCTTTATTTATTTTAAAATGTCATTACATGAGTTTGGAAGACAAAGAACATCCCAAAAATAAATTGATTGGCTTGAGGGCATATTCCTTTCAATCTCCCACTTGCACTAAAGCCAATCGCCCTTATATTTTAATCCCATACAATCAAGGTGGCGATCAAACAGTTGCAGTGGTAAAGCCTTAGTGAATGGGTCTGCTATGTTGTTCTTTGTATCTACTCGTTCTATGACCACATCTTGTCTTTCAATAATTTCTCGAACGAGATGGAAGCATCTCAGAATGTGTTTGGATTTATGATGAGACCTTGGTTCCTTTGCTTGAGCTACAGCTCCAGTATTATCATAGTAAAGTGGTACTGGATTCTCAATTTCAGGAATAACACCTAATTCAGTGATGAACTTCTTCATCCAGACAGCTTCCTTGGCGGCTTCACTTACAGCTATGTATTCTGCTTCAGTGGTTGAGTCAGCTACAGTTGGCTGCTTAGTACTCTTCCAACTCACTGCTCCACCATTCAGAGTAAAGACATACCCTGAAATGGATTTGCTATCATCTGGGTCTGATTGAAAACTAGAGTCAGAATATGCTTCTAGTTTAAGATCAGAACCACCATATACTAAGAAAAATATCTTTAGTCCTTCTTAAGTACTTAAGAATATTTTTCACAGCTTTCCAATGATCCTCTCCTGGATCAGCTTGAAATCTACTTGCAATGCCTAAAGCATAAGCAACATCAGGCCTTGTACATAACATGGCATACATTATTGATCCAACAGCCGAAGCATAAGGAATAGAACACATTCTATTTCTCTCTTCAGGTGTCTTTGGAGACATCTTTTTAGAGAGATGTATGCCTTGACTCATGGGTAAATAACCTCTTTTACTCCCATCCATACTGAATCTTTTCAGTATTAAGTCAATGTACCTTGATTGGGACAAGCCTAGCATCCTCTTAGATCTATCTCTATAGATCTTTATTCCTAGTATATAGGATGCTTCTCCCAAATCTTTCATGAAAAACTTATTTGATAGCCATAATTTGACTGATTGTAACATTGGGATATCATTCCCAATGAGGAGTATGTCATCTACATACAGAACCAAGAAGACTATGGTTCTCCCACTAGTTTTCTTGTACACACATGGTTCATCCACATTCTTGATAAAACCAAACTCTTTTATTGTTTCATCAAAATGGATGTTCCAACTCCTTGATGCTTGCTTTAATCCATAAATGGATCTCTTAAGCTTTGCATACCTGATTTGGTCTCTCATTTGACTCAAATCCCTTCTGGCTGTGACATATAGACCTCCTCCTCAAGGAAACCATTAAGGAAGGCAGTCTTTACATCCATTTGCCATATTTCATAGTCGTGGTATGCTGCTATAGCAAGCATAATCCGAATAGATTTGAGCATGGCAATAGGTGAAAATGTTTCATCATAATCAATCCCCTATTTTTGCCTAAAACCCTTAGCCACCAATCTGGCCTTATAGGTTTCAATTTGACCATCAGCTCCAATCTTTTTCTTAAAAATCCATTTGCATCCAATAGGATTTATATCCTCTGGTGCATCCACCAAAGTCCATACTTTGTTGGTGTGCATGGATTCCATTTCGGATTGCATGGCAGCCAGCCATTTGTAAGAGTCCTTACTTTTGACTGCTTCCATATAGGTCAGAGGTTCATCATTCTCAATGACTTGGGCTTCATTGTTCTCAATAATGAACCATACCTCATAGGTGTATTTCGTACTCTTTTAGACCTACGGATAGGAGTTATGTGTTCTGGTTCTTTTATGTGATTATATTGGTTGAAGAAATTTCTATTTGATTTTTCTTGAACTTCACTAAGTTCAATATTTCTGCCACTGCCCTTTTCTAGGATAAATTCTTTTTTCCATGAAAGTGGCATGCCTACTTACAAATACCTTTTGTTCAGTAGGATGGTAGAATAAATATCCTATACTATTTCTAGGATATCCTATAAATAGACATCTGTCTGATCTAGCATCAAGTTTATGTCCAAAATTTCTTTTTGACATATGCTGGACAACCCCATATCTTAAGATACTTAAGATTAGGTTTCTTACTTCTCCATATGTCATATGGAGTACTAGATACAGATTTAGAAGGTACTCTATTCAAGATGTAAATTGCAGTCTCCAGAGCATGACCCCAGAAGAAATAGGTAATTCAGTGAAGCACATCATGGACCGTACCATATCTAATAAGGTACGATTTTTTCTTTCGGCTACACCATTTAATTGCGGTGTATAAGGAGGTGTCCATTCAGAGAGAATCCCTTTAACTTTAAGATAGTCTAGAAACTCACTAGATAAGTATTCTCCTCCCCGATCAGATCGAAGGATTTTTATACATTGTCCAGTTTATTTTTCGACCATACTTTGATACTCTTTAAATTTATCAAAGGCTTCTGATTTGTGTTTCATAAGATACACATATCCAAACCTAGATAAATCATCAGTGAATGTTATAAAATAAGAGTATCCTCCTCTAGGCTTGAGTTGTCATAGGACCACATACATCCATATGTACAAGTCCTAATAACTCTTTTGTCCTTTCTCCATGTCCACTAAATGGAATCTTGGTCATTTTACCCATGAGGCATGATTCACAAGTTCCTAATGATTCATAATCAAAAGGATCAAAGAACTTTTCTTTGTATAACTTGTTAATCCTAGCCTCACTAATATGACCTAATCGACAATGCCAAAGTAAAGTATTATTTATGTCATCTCTCTTACATTTTTCTATTTTCATCAATATGAAATATATTGTCATCCAAACATAGAGTCAACAAACCATTGCTAAATATGCCAAAACAAATATTTTCATTAGAATATTTGATCGAGCAACCTTCGCTCGTTACATTAAGACTATAACCTTATTTTAATAACAAGGGTATAGATATAATATTTCTAATGATCTTAGGCATATAATAATAATTTGTAAGCTCTAAGATCTTTCTCATAAGGTAACTTCAATATATTTGTCCCTACAGCTTCTGCTTGGATAGACTCTCCTCCAGCGCCATAGAGCTTGAAGTCATCCTTTCTTCAAACTCTTAATTTTCTGCAGCCCCTGCAAAGATTTGCAGATATGAAAACCACAGCCGGTATCTAATACCCAAGAATTTGAAATAAAAGAATTTAATGATAATATAGTATGTATCTCATACATACCTTTTGGTGCATTATTTGCACCAGACTTCATGGTTGCAAGGTAAGCCTTGCAATTCCTCTTCCAATGACCTATTTTGCCACAGTGAAAATAGGTCGTCTGTCTGGAGACCTTCTTCCCTTTTTCTTCTTATTTATACCACTTTTAGGATTCAACCTTCTCTTTGAACCCTTTTTGCCTGCCTTCTTCTTGGAGATCCCATCCACAAGAAGAAGAGGAGCCTTATCTTTCTTGATATGGCTTTCTGCTGTCTTGAGCATATTTAACAGCTCAGGCAATGAAGAATTCAGTTTGTTCATGTGATAGTTCATGACAAACTGAGAAAATGATTCTGCAGGATCAAATCCTGACTTAACTCTCCATCCATAACAAAACCTAATTGACTTAATCGAGTGATTAGGTCAATTACCATCAAAACATGATTTTGTATGGATGTTCCTTCTATCATTCTTGCATGAAATAATTGCTTAGATATCTCATATCTAGCAGTCCTACTATGCTCTCCATAAAGCTCTTTTAGATTGAGCAATATGGATTGAGTGTCCATGCCATCATGCTGCCTCTGTAATTCATTATTCATAGAGGCAAGTATGATGCATTTGATAGTAAGGGAATCATTTTGCCACATCTTGTATGTGGACTTATCTTCATCTGTGGCATCATTTCTCTAATGGCTTAGGATCAGGGGCATCAAGAATATAGGAGAGTTTTTTTTGACTGAGTACTATTTTTAGGTTTCTCAACCAGTCAACATAATTTTGATCAGTCAATTTATTTGAATCCAAAATTGAATGCAATGAAAGTGAAGAAGCCATTTAATCTACATAATAAAGAACAATACATAAGCAAACAACTCATGATGAAAAACATAATTAAATTAGGACTTTAATTTAATTATGTCTCCCACTATTTAATCAAAAAACATAACCCTCTAATTGATTTTCTTAGTGAGAATAAGATCCTAATTCCTTATAAAAGGTCTTGTGGTTGCACAACAAACCTGTTATAAGTTCAAAGGTAGGAAACTCTTTCCAATTGCATTTTATGCAACTCTCAAAAAAAATTTTTGCCTCTAAAACATTAATAGCCTTGTGTTAGCACAACAAACTTTAATATTTTAGTTTAAATAGAACCCTTCATTTCTATACAATCAAAATAAAATATAACTACTTTTGTGGTTACACAACAAAGCAATATATTCAAAATGCTATAAGCATCTTAATGCACTAGATTAATATTACATCATTCCCCATGATAGATCTTGTGGTTACACAACAAAACTAATATGGTTCTGGACATAATAAGAACCTAGTATGAAGGAAGGCCTTAATGTAGTGAATATAATACTAAGCATTTCAATCTAGAATTAAATTAATCGAATCGACCAGGTAAGTGGGAGAGAAGTGGGAGTCCCCCCATTGCTTTCCTTAGACACCAATAAATTGGCCAGGTCAGACAATCGAATCAATTAAAAAACCACGTTCTCTTTACCAATCATGAACCATTTTTCCTAGACACCGATTGATCAATTAGACATCTCGATTGATTCAGCTATAGGTTAATTACACTACAACTTAATATAATTTTTTAAAGAAGGATTTAAATGGTCTTGATGCACATTCTGATTTAAATCAAACTAAATGCCTAAAAGCATCAATTATATATATATATATATATATATATATATATATATATATATATATATATATATATATATATATTAACATGTATAATTATTCTAGGACAACCATCATTATATAGTGAATACTTTCCACTATGTCAGGGCAATCTTTACAGAATAATATATACATCATAATCCCATTATGATAAATAAAAAAATATGATCTCATCATATAAATAATATGCTAATAAAAGGATTATGTCATATCTTTTATTTATGCTATTATATTATAAGCAAAGCATTATATGATTTAATCTAATAAGGCTTGCTCTGATACCATTGATAGATTGGTGTACAGGGCGAAAGCATAGATTTCAAAGCAAAATTATGAAATCATAAACAAATCAAAACCAAACCCTACGACCACCTTATTATCAATTAAATTATATAGCATGCATTTGTAATATAAAAGAAAGTATCAGAACATACCTCTTATCGCTAAATCCTGAATTATCCCTAATTGCTGGCAGCAGTCTATCAGGGGTTCCACTAGGTGCCCACGTGTTCACCCTCCAATGTTGATCCATATGGAGACTTGATCAAGATACCAGTACCTCTAATTTATATAATTAAAATTCTAGTAATAAGAATTTTAATTAAATGGGCGAGACCTTCCTTAATCTTTATGTCACCTTCCTTACCTCTCCTTACCTTTCTTTCTTTTTCCCTTATCTTCTTAATTTTTCTTCCTAATCTCTTAGTCTTAAAATGACTTCTAGTCCTTATAAGGACAATGTCTGGATAAGAGAAGGAAAGAATGGACAATGAGGAAATACTTGTAAGAAAGAAAGATAATTTTCACAATCACCAAACTCTTGGTGCGCACCTTTATTTATAATGTACGTAGGGGTGCCAACATATTTTCTCGCACCCTTTCAAATTATTATCTCATGTTCCTTCAGCCTATCTCACACCTCATCAGATAATAATGATATCTAGACTTAGTCCAAGAGGTGCCTTAAACCAGAAGGACTCTCAGACTAATTCTACGTAAGTTATTTACGAAGAGTCACGGGCTTTTATTTTTGGTGCCATCATTTTCAACCATTAGATCAGATAAGAAGGCTATCCAATGGCCTTAATATGGGATGCCCATTCAGCAAAATGGCATGGAGATAATCTTT
>QRFJ01000885.1:771965-925784 GCA_006176705.1 Cocos nucifera | reverse complement strand
ACCGCTGGAGGAGAATTTTCGATCGAAGCTCCTCGGGATTGCCAGTTAATTAGGCTAAGTGTCAGACTGGACTTCGATGGCGTGGGGTTTATCCCCAATATAGCCCCCCACTTTCGAGTTCGAAATTCGAAGGAGTACAAAAAAGTGACTGTCGAAGTTTTTTCGGTTCTGCACCTTGAGGTTGAAACTCGAGGAAGATCTATCTCCTATCGAGATTGAAGGAGATCTCATCTCTGTTGAGGAAGCTCTGGAAGCTCTGGGGAGGTCTTATCTCTAGTTGAGTGAAGGAGTTCCTTGACATTACGTTGAGCTCGAGGGGATCTTGTCTCAGTCCTTGAGGTTGAAGATCTTATCTCCAGTCGGTTGAAGGATCATCTCCTGTTGAAGTTAGCATTGAAGCTCGGGGAGATCCTTATCTCCAGCCGAGGTTGAAGAGCTGTTGACGTTGAAGCTCTTGCTCGGCCGAGGTTGATTGAAGCTCGAGAGATCTCATCTCAGTCGAGGTGAAAGATCTTATCTTCTGTTGAAGTTGTGTTGAAGTTCGAAAAAATCTTATCTCCAACCAGGTTGAGGAATCTTATCTCCTGTTGACGTTGACGTTGAGTTGAGCTCGAGGAGATCTTGCCTCGGTCGAGGTTGAAGTTGAAACTCGGAGGAGATCTCATCTCCAATCGAGGTTGAAGGAGATCTTATCTCCTGTTGAGGTTGGCGTTGAAGCTCGGAGGAGATCTTATCTCCAATCGAGGTTGAAGAATCCCTCCTCTCATCTCGTCTAAAATGAACAAAGCCTTCGACTTTGTTCACGTTAGGACGTGGTTTTTCTCCTGTTCCTAATGGCCTGTAGAGGCAAATAAGGACCGTTGTCAGGACCTCTCCTCTCATCCCATCTAAAACGAACAAGGCCTTCGACTTTGCTCACGTTAGGACGAGGTTCTCCTTTTGTTCCTAATAGATTATAGGGGTACATTAGGGCCATCGTCAGGGCCTCTCCCCTCATCTCTCTAAAATGAACGAGGTCTTCGACTTTGCTTACATTAGGACGAGGTTCTCCTCCTATTTCGGGCTATAGAGGCACATAAGGGTCGTTGTCAGGGCCTCTCCCCTCATCTTGTCTAAATGAACGAGGCCTTCGACTTGCTCATGTTAGGATGAGGTTCTCCTCCTGATATGCAATAGGAGCACACCTCTCTCATTCTGTCTTAAATATCGGAGGTCTTCGGCTTTGTCGCATTAGGATGAGGTTCTCCTCCTATTTCTGGATGAGGTTCTCCTCCTATTTCTAACGGACTATAGGGGCACGTAAGAGTTGTTGTCAGGGCCTCTCCCCTCATTCCGTCTAAAACGAACGAGGCTTTCGACTTTGCTCACGTTAGGATGAAGTTCTCTTATTTTAACGGCTGTAGGGGCACATAAAGGGCCGTGTCAGGGCTCTTTCCTCATCTCGTCTAAAATGAACGAGGCCTTCGACTTGCTCATGTTAGGACGATGTTCTCCTCCTGTTCCTAACATGGCAATAGGGGTATAGATGGGCCGTTAAATAGGCCTCTCCCCTCCTGTCTTAAATAATCGGAGGTCTTCGACTTTGCTCGCGTTAGGATGAGGTTCTTTCTCCTATTCCTAAATGGTTGTAGGGACACATAAGGGCCTTTCCCTCATCTCATCTAAAATGAATGAGGCATTTGACTTGCTCATGTTAGGACGAGGTTCTCCTCCTGTTCCTAACATGGCAATAGGGCACAGATGGGCCATTGAATGGGTCTCTTCCTCCTGTCTTTAAATAACCGAAGGTCTTCGACTTTGCTCGCGTTAGGACGAGGTTCTCCTCATGTTCCTAACGGGCTGTAAGGGCACATAAGGACCATTGTTAGGGTCTCTCTCCTCATCTGTCTAAAATAATAAGGCCTTCGACTTTGCTCATGTTAGGACGAGGTCTCCTCCTGTTCCTAACGGACTTAGGGGCACATAAGAGTCGTTGTCATGGCCTTTTTCCCTCATCTCGTCTAAAATGAACGAGGCCTTCGACTTGCTCATGTTAGGACGAGGTTCTTCTCCTGTTCCTACATGGCAATAGGGGCACAGACGGGCCGTTGAATAGGCTTCTCCCCTCCTATCTTAAATAATTGGAGGTCTTCGACTTTGCTCGCGTTAGAATGAGTTTTCCTCTGTTCCTAACGGCTATAGGGGCACATAAGGGTCGTTGTCAGGGCCTCTCCCCTCATCCATCTAAAACGAACGAGGCCTTCGACTTTGCTCACTTAGGATAAGTTTTCCTTCTGTTCTTAAACTATAGGGGCACATAAGGGCCGTTGTCAGGACCTCTCTCCTTATCTCATCTAAAATGGACAAGGCCTTCGACTTGCCCATGTTAGGACGAGGTTTCTCCTCTGTTCCTAACATAGCAATAGGGCACAGATGGGCTGTTGAATGGGCCTCTCCTTTCCTCCTGTCTTAAATAACCGGAGGTCTTTCGACTTTGCTCGCATTAGGACGAGGTTCTCTCCTGTTCCTAACGGACTGTAGGGACACATAAGGACCGTTGTCAGCGTCTTTTCCCTCATTTCGTCTAAAATGATAAGGCCTTCAATTTTGCTTACATTAGGACGAGGTTCTCCTCCTGTTCCTAACGGGCTGTAGGGGCACATAAGGCCTTTGTCAGGGTTTCTTCTCTCATCTCGTCTAAAATGAACGAGGCCTTCGACTTACTCATGTTGGACGAGTTCTCCTCCTATTCCTAACATGGCAATAGGGCACGACGGGCCGTTGAATAGGCCTCTCCCCTCCTATCTTAAATAATCGAGGTCTTCGACTTTGCTCGCGTTAGGACGAGGTTCTCCTCATGTTCCTAACGGGCCGTAGGAGCACATAAGATCGTTGTCAGGGCCTCTCCCCTCATTCCGTCTAAAACGAACGAGGCCTTTGACTTTTGCTCATGTTAGACGAGGTCTTTTGTTCTTAACGGGCTGTAGGGGCACATAAGGGCCGTTGTCAGGGCCTTTCCCCTCATCTTAGTCTAAAATGAACAAGGCCTTCGACTTGCTCATGTTAGGATGAGTTCTCCTCCTGTTCCTAACGTGGCAATAGGGATAGATGGGCCGTTGAATGGGCCTCTCATCTTCTCCCATCTTAAAATAACCGAAGGTCTTCGACTTTGCTCGCGTTAGGACAAGGTTCTCCTCCTGTTCCTAACGGGCTGTAGGGGGCCGATGTCAAGGCCTCTCTCCTCATCTTTTTCTAAAATGAACAGGCCTTCGACTTGCTCATGTTAGAATGAGGTTCTCCTCCTGTTCCTAGCATGGCAATAGGGGCACAGATAGGCCGTTGATTGGGCCTCTCCCCTCCTTTCTTAAATAACCGAAGGTCTTCATCTTTGCTCGCGTTAGGATGAGGTTCTCCTTCTATTCCTAACAGGCTGTAGGGGCACATAAAGACCGTTGTCAGGGCTCTCCTCTCATCTCGTCTAAAATGAACAAGGCCTTCGACTTTGCTCACGTTTAGGATGAGGTTATCCTCATGTTCCTAACGAGCTGTAGGGGCACATAAGGGCCATTGTCAGGGTCTCTCTCCTTATCTCGTCTAAAATGAACGAGGCCTTCGACTTGTTCATGTTAGGATGAGGTTCTCCTCTTGTTCCTAACATGGCAATAGGGGCATAGATGGGCTGTTGAATGGACCTCTCCTCTCCTCCTATCTTAAATAATTGGAGGTCTTTGATTTTGCTCGCGTTAGGACGACGTTCTCCTCCTATTCCTAACGGACTGTAGGGGCACATAAGAGCAGTTGTCAGGGCCTCTCTCCTCATTTCATCTAAAATGAACGAGGCCTTCGACTTTGCTCACGTTAGGACGAGGTTCTCCTCCTGTTCCTAACGGACTGTAGGGGCACATAAGGGCCGTTGTCAGGACCTCTTCCCTTATCTCGTCTAAAATGAACGAGGCCTTCGACTTGCTCATGTTAGAACGAGGTTCTCCTCCTGCTCCTAACATGGCCACTATTGATTACTTTTTCTCCATCATCACATAGTTTTTGCACCGAGAAGTAATAATATTGAAATGGAGGAGTTTTATTGTAAAAAAATTACTGGTAGTACATCCTCAGATTTTTTGAGTTCCAAAGTCGTGGGAGCGTTGTTCCTCCGAGCTCCTTCAGACGATAAGTTTCGGATCGGACGACCTCCACCACTTCATATGGGCCTTCCCAATTTGAGGCAAGCTTCCCCTTGCTCTGAGATCGAGAGATTGCGGCTCGCTGAAGCACTAAGTTTTCCACTCTAAACGTTTTACTTCTGACTCTGGAGTTATAGTATCGAGCCATCCTTTGTCTGTAGGCCGCCATCCGAACCTGGGCTTTCTCTCTTTTTTCTTCTAACAGATCGAGGTTGACTCTGAGGTCTTGTGGGTTATGCTGCTCATTGAAGGGCACGATCCGTGCTGATGGGAGTTTAAGCTCGATTGGTATGACTGCCTCTGTTCCAAATACTTAGGTGAATGGTGTTTTTCCAGTCGGTAGCCTTTGAGTAATTCGGTACGCCCAGAGGACGTGGTAGAGTTCGTCCATCCATACCCTTTTTGCTTTGTCAAGCCTTGTCTTGATATCTCGCAGCAGGATCGGATTGGTCACTTCAGCTTTCCCATTTGTCTGTGGGTGAGCTACCGATGTGAAGTGATGGGAGATGTTTAAATCTTCGCAAAACTCGGCGAACCTCGTCCCAGCGAACTGTCGTCCATTATCTGTTATGAGAGTTCGGAGTAGACCGAACCGGCAGATGATTGACTTCCAGACGAAGTCTTGTACCTTGGCCCCAGTAATTTTTGCTAGTGGTTCGGCTTCGATCCATTTGGTAAAGTAGTCGATCGCGAGTAGGAGGAACTTCCGTTGCCCGGATACCGTCGCAAAAGAGCCAAGTATATCCATTCTCCACTACGCAAATGATCAAGGTGCGCTCAGTGGAGTGAGCTTAGAGGCCAGCTATCTTTGTATGTTTGCATTCTTCTGACAGCGGTCACATTTTTTGACATACTCCATAGAGTCATGGTAAAAGGTCCGCCAATAGTACCCTTGCTGAAGTAGTTTTTGTGATAGGGATCTGGCTCCTGCATGATTTCCACAAATTTTCTCATGCACTTCCTATAATGCGGAGTCGGCCTTTGAAGGTCGGAGACATCTCAGCAACAGTAGCGAATACAACCTATTGGGGGTAAACCCCGTTCCCGCCAAAATCCAGTCCGACGCTTAGTCTAATGCAACCGATAATCACGGAAGAGTTTCAATCGAAAATTTTCTCCAGCGGCCGAGCCCCAGCCAAACTTTCCCAACAACTGTACTCTCCCCACGACCGAACTCTTTCCAGGTTCCTCTTTCAGTCGGATTTCTCCAAGAGCCGAACTCCTTCCGAACTTCTCCAGCAGTCGGATTTCTCCAGGAGCCGAACTTCTTCTAGACTTCTTCTTCAGTCGAACTTCTTCAGGAGCCGAACTCCTTTCGAACTCCTCCAGCAATCGGATTTCTTCAGAAGCATAACTCTTTCCGAACTCCTTCAGCAATCGGACTTCTCCAGGAGCCGAACTCCTTCCGAATCCTCCAGCAGTTGGATTTCTCCAGAAGTCGAACTTCTTCCGAACTTCTCCTTCAATCAGATTTCTTCAGGAGCCGAAACTCCTTTCCAAACTCCAACAGTCGGATTTTCTCCAGGAGCCGAACTCCAACAGTCGGATTTCTCCAGGAGCCGAACTTCTTCTGGACTTCTCCTTCAGTCGGACTTCTTCAGGAGCCGAACTCCTCCAGCAGTCAGATTTCTCCAGGAGCCGAACTTCTTCTGGACTTCTCCTTCAGTCGAATTCCTACAGGAGCTGAACTTCTTCCGGACTTTTCCTTCAAATGGATTCCTACAAGCGATCCCACTACTGAACGGTTACAATTGTCATTTATCAGGACAGTTACGATTGTCATTTATTAGGACGATTGCGATTGACATTTATCAGGACGGTTACGACTCATTTATCAGTCTGTTACAGGTAACCCCACTATCGGACAGTTACAACAAGCTCCGTCTATAAAAAGGGACCTTCTAGATACGTTTTCTCTAAGCTCTCTTTTTCTTTCCAAAATTATGTTGAACTCTTTTTTAAGCACTCCATTTCTGTTGGCCAGAGAAGCTGATTTGATCGTCGGAGGATCCTGCCGGAGCCACCACCACCGACTCCAAATAGGATTTAATTTTGTAGGTCTCCGGTGGCGACCTCGTCTTCCTCAACCTCAACTCAGTTCGGCGTTGACCAAATTCTACACCAATAGAATGGCGCTAGAGGAAGGGCCATCTGTTCCTGAGGTTCCCTTGATCTTAAAGGAGTGCTCAACAGCGATCTCTCTTCTTTCTCTCTAGAGTTCTTTCTAGAAAAACTACCTCTCAGGAAAGCTTCGACCCGACGATCAACGGCCTCTGCAGTCAGATTCCGTCCAGATACATCCGCTCCAGCTTCGGTAACTCGAGCTCCACCTGCAGCCATAGTGGATGCGGAGCAGTTCAACCTGCTGGTCCAGTAAATTCGTGGTCTCACGGAGGCGATGCAGGCCATACATCGGCAGAAAAGGGCCGAACTGGTATCGGGGCCTCTGATCTCCAGAAAGGGGAAGCAGAGGATGGAGGATCCTTGCTCGGACCATGACTCGACCCAGAGGGAAGCTTCACGCCCGTTCCATTAGAAAATCTTGGAGATCAACGATCGTGAAGATCTCCTGGATCAAAGGCTCCTAGAAATGAGTCGATGAATTGAAGAGCTCCGTCGTACTCCCTCCTCACACGGTAATGATATTCGCACTGATCCTCCTTTTTCTCAGAGGATCATGCAGGAATCAATCCCATCGAACTTCAAGCTCTCGCAGTTCGAAAGTTACGACGGGACCACCGATTTGGTCGATCACCTGGGGGCCTTTCGGATAATGATGTTTCTCCACGGCATGCCAGATGCTATTTTGTGCCGGACTTTTTCGTCCATCCTCAAAGGAGCCATCGGAAACTGGTACTCGGCACTTAAGTCGGGTACCATCTTTTTCTTTGATCAGATGAGCCATCAATTCGCAGCTCACTTTGTCAGCAGCCGACATTCGTGCCGAGGTTCGGATTCCTTGATAAACTTCAAGCAGGAGGAGGAATCCATCCGGATTTATGTCATCCGATTTAATGCCGCTGCATTAGAGGTCCAGAACCTGGATCAATCAGTCGCAATGGCCGCACTCAAGGGCGACCTCCAGAAAAATGATTTACCGTTCTCCCTGGAGAAGTATCCCAGGGATTTTGTCGATCTATTAGCTCGAGCTGAAGGTTATGCCCGAGCCGAAGAGGCCTTCAAGGCAAAGGACGATGAAGCCTTTGGTGAGCAGCGAATTGGCGAGCCTGCCGCTGAGGAAGGAAAGTCGAGTGAAGCTCGGCCACACTCCCGAACTTCCTATGAGTGCAAGTGAGCACGAAGTCCTCTCCGGGTTCAAAGGAGGGGAAGCACCGATAGAAGGGCCCGGCGGGGTTCACCCCTCCGAAGATTTCACTACGCCCCTCTCAATGCTCTGAAAGCCCAAGTATTGATGGAAATCAGGGAGCAACTGCTGAGACCAGAAAGGATGCGTACTCAGTCCGGCAAGCGCAATCCTAACAAGTTCTGTCTTTATCTTCGTGACCACGGCCACGATACTGAAAAGTGTATCCAGCTTCATGATGAAATCGAGGAGCTCATCAGGCGTGGTAGACTCGGTTGATTCCTGCGGCGTCGGCTAAAGGATGGGAAGATCGGCCAAGGGCACCACCGCAGCTTGAACCACCAAGTGGGAGGAACAACAAGGAGATTTGCCGCCTCTCGGCATCATCAACACGATCTCGGAGGGACTTCGGCGAGAAAAGGCCGGCGGATACGAGGAATCAGTGAAGAGACGAAGAACTGGAGAATCCATAACCTTCACTGAGGCAGATGCTCTGGGGGTCTAGTTCCCGCACAATGATGTGGTTGTAATCTTTTTAAACATTGCCGACTATGATGGACGCTGTGTTTTGGTAGATAATGGAAGCTTGGCCGACGTATTATTTTATAATACTTTCTCGAAAATGTTCTTACTCATTAACCACTTGGAGCCTATGAACTCTTCATTGATAGGCTTCACTGGCGATGCCGTACCAGTCGAGGGCATAATAACTTTGACTGTGACTGCGGGACAACGCCCGAAGCTGGCTAAGGCACAGGTCGATTTTTTAGTTGTAAGGACTCCATCCGCCTATAATGCTATTCTTGGCCGACCTGGTTTAAATGCACTTCAGGTAGTGGTATCAACTTATTATTTGAAGATGAAGTTTCCGACAAATCATGGGATCGGAGAGGTCAGGGGAGATCAAGCTTTGGCAAGGCACTGCTACTCAATCGCCCTATATAAGGAAGAACAGTCTGACCCTTATCCTGTTGACGGGCTGGATGTTCACGACGACCTCACCGAGGAGGCGAGTCTATGGAGGATCTCGTATCTGTGCTCTTGAACGACGGGAATGCGGAGCACGCTGTATAGATCGGCTCCAACTTGGGGAATGAGGTTCGGAAGCAACTCGTCACCTTCCTCAGGAAGAATGCGGACGTCTTCGCCTAGGCCCCAGTGGATATGCCAGAAATTGATGTCGAAGTTATGGAATATCGGCTGGTCGTTGATCCGAAATATCGGCCGATAAAAGAGAGTGAGCAGCCACGCCCCGGAGAGGCAGAAAGCAATTGCGGAAGTAGGCAAGCTCCTCAAAGCTAAGTTCATCCAGAAAGTCAACTATCCGACCTGGATCTCGATCGTGATCCTCGTCAAAAAGGCAAACAGCAAGTGGAGGATGTGTATAGACTTCAAAAAGTTGAACAAAGCCTGTCCAAAAGACAGCTACCTACTATCCAGGATTGATCAACTGGTAGACGTAACCTTGGGCCACGAGCTTCTCACTTTCATGGATGCCTTCGATTGTAACCAGATACGGATGGCGCCAGAGGATGAAGAGAAAACCGCTTTTGTAACTGACCGTGGTCTTTATTGTTATAGACTCATGCCCTTTGGACTAAAAAATGCAGGAGTAATGTACCAGCATCTGATCAACAAAATCTTCAAGGAGCAGATCGGCCGTAACATGGAGGTGTACGTGGATGACATGCTCGTCAAAAGCCGAGCTTCTATAAACCATCTCACCGACCTCGAAGAGACCTTCAGCGCACTCAGAAAGTATAAGATGAAGCTGAATCCGACCAAGTGCGCCTTTGGTGTGACCTCTGAAAAGTTTCTAGGGTTTATGGTGTCAAGGTGCGGGATTGAAGCAAATCCAGAGAAAATCCGAGCCATTCAAGTGATGACCACTCCAAAGACAATCAAAGAAGTTCAGCGCTTCATTGAAAAAGTGGCATCCCTAAATCGCTTCGTCTCGAGATCGGTCGAGCGATGCATGCCCTTCTTCCAAGTTCTCAAGCAACCAAAGAATTTCTGCTGAACGACGGAATGCCAATGGACGTTTGAGGAGCTTAAAAACTATCTTGGCTTGCCCCTACTGCTGGCAAAGTCCAAACCTGGAGAAGAATTGTTCTTGTATCTAGCGGTCTTTTCGACGCCTTGGCAGCAGTTCTAATCAAGGAGGAAGCGAAGATGCAGCGGTCGGTCTACTACATCAGTCGGGTCCTAAGGGATGCAGAGATCAGGTACTCTAAGCTAGAAAAATTGGCTTACTCTCTTCTAATTGCTATCAGGAGGCTCCAACCTTACTTTCAGGGGCACACCATAACGGTCCTCACAAATCAACCAATAAAGGTAGTCCTTCAACAAGTGGACACTTTCGGAAGAATCGCAAAATGGGCAATCAAGCTCACGAAATTCGATATCAATTATCGACCCCGGTCATCGATCAAAGCCCAGATATTAGCAGATTTTGTAATGGAATGTACCATTTTCGATGATATCGAGCTTGAACAGAACGAGACCAGCGCTCTGCTGTCGCAACCGAGCCTCTTCGAAGAGACAGCCGACCTTCCCGAAGGTTTTTGGGCTCTGTACGTGGATGGTTCGTCCAACTCCGCTGGAGCGGGTGCGGGGTTGGTCTTAGTCAGCCCCGAGGGAGTCGTCGAGTATGCGCTGTGCTTTGAATTTCCTGCGACTAATAATGGGGCCGAGTATAAAGCGCTAATTAAAAGTAGATCGGCTTCAAGTCTACAGTGATTTCCAATTAGTGGTTGGCCAAGTTAGTGGCGGCTATAAAGTGCGGGAGGAAAATATAATGAAATATCTTGAGAAAGTAAAAGATTTAACTCCGGCCTTCAGCTGTTTCGGCATTCGACAGATTCCAAGGGCAGAAAATATAAGAGCCGACCTGTCTAAATTGGCCACTTCGGCCCTGGCCGAACTGTCCAAAGAAGTATTCTTTGAGACTTTGAAATGCCTAAGCTCAGAAGAATCACAGGTCGTCATGCAAACGGAGCTTGAGCCGAGCTGGATTGACCCATTGGTCGCCTACCTCAAGGAGGGAGTTCTTCCTCGTGATCCGAAAGTTCGGAAATTCAGGAATCAAGCATTTCGGTATGTTTTGTATGAGGGCAGGTTGTATAAGAAGTCATACTCGCTACCGCTGTTGAGATGTCCAATTTTCAGAGGCCGACTTCGCATTATGGAAAGTGCACGAGAAAATTTGTGGAAGTCATGTAGGAGCCAGGTCCCTGTCGCAAAAGCTACTTCGGCAAGGATACTATTAGCCGACCTTATATCATGATTTCATGGAGTACGTCAGAAAATGTGACCGCTATCAGAAGAATACGAGCATACAAAGACGGCCGGCCTCCGAGCTTACTCCACTAAGCGCATCTTGGCTATTTACGCAGTGGGGAATGGACATACTTAGCCCTTTTCCGATAGCATCCGGGCAACGAAAGTTCCTCCTGATTGCGATCGATTACTTCACCAAATGGGTTGAAGCCAAACCACTAACCAAAATTACCGAGGCCAAGGTACAGGACTTCGTCTGGAAGTCAATAGTCTGCCGATTCGGTCTGCCCCAAATTCTCATAATCGATAACGGACGACAGTTCGTCGGGACGAGGTTCGTCGAGTTCTGCGAGGACCTAAACATCTCCCACCACTTTACATCGGTAGCTCACCCACAGGCAAATGAGGAAGCTGAAGTGACCAATCGGATTCTGCTGTAAGGCATCAAGACAGCTCGATAGAGCAAAGAGGGTCTGGGTGGACGAACTCTACCACGTCCTCTAGGCATATCGAATTACTCAAACGCTGCCAACTGGAGAAACACCATTCATCTTGGCCTTTGGAACGGAGGCAGTCATCCCGATTGAATTTAAGCTTTCATCAGCACGGATCGTGGCCTTCAACGAGCAGCACAACCCATAGGACCTTAGAGTCAACCTCGACTTGTTGGAAGAAAAAAGGAAGCCTAGGTTCGGATGGCGACCTACAGACGAAAGATGGCCCGATACTATAACTACAGAGTTAGAAGTAAAACATTCAGAGTGGGGGACTTAGTGTTTCGACGAGTCGTCGTCTCTCAATCTCAGAGTCAGGGAAAGTTTGCCCCAAATTGGAAAGGCCCGTATGAAGTGATGGAGGTCGTCCGGCCTGGAACTTATCGCCTGAAGGAGCTTGGAGGAATAACGCTTGCACGACCTTGGAACTCAGAAAATCTGAGGATGTACTATCAGTAATCTTCCTTCAATAAAACTTCATTTCAGCATTATTGTTTCTTAGTGCAAGAACTATATGATGATAGGAAAGAAACAACCAAAAGTGTCCATGTTAGGAATAGGAGGAGAACCTCGTCCTAACGCGAGCAAAGTCGAAGACCTCGTTCATTTTAGACGAGATGGGGGAGAGGTTCTGACAACGGCCCTTATGTGCTCCCACAGTCCGTTAGGAACAGAAGGAGAACCTCGTCCTAACGCGAGCAAAATTGAAGGCCTCGTTCATTTTAGACGAGATGGGGGGAGAGGCCCTGACAATGGCCCTTATGTGCCCCTACAGCTCGTTAGGAACAAGAGGAGAACATCGTCCTAACGCGAGCAAAGTCGAAGACCTCGTTCATTTTAGACGAGATGGAAGGAGAGGTCCTGACAACGGTCCGTTAGGAATAGGAGAATCTCGTCTTAACATGAACAAAGTCGAAGGTCTCGTTCATTTTAGACGAGATGGAGGGAGAGGCCCTGACAATGGCTTTTATGTGCCCACACAACTCGTTAGGAACAGAAGGAGAACCTCGTCCTAATGCGAGCAAAGTCGAAGATCTCGTTCATTTTAGACAAGATGGGGGGAGAGGTCCTGACAATGGTCCTTATGTGGCCCCACAGTCCGTTAGGAATAAGAGGAGAACCTCGTCTTAACGTAAACAAAGTCGAAGGTCTTGTTCATTTTAGACGAGGTGAGAGGAGAGATCCCAACAACAGTCCTATTGTGTTCGAGCCTCAATTTCGACGTCAACCTTGGCTGGAGATAAGATCTCCCCCGAGCTTCAACCTGAACTCGTGCAGAGCCCTGAAGAGAACTTCGGCAGTCGTCCTTTTTATACTCCTTTTCTTCAAGTTTCGAACTCGAAAGTGGGGGGACTATTGTTGGGGATAAATTCCGCTCCCGTCAAAGTCTAGTCTGACGCTTAGCCTAATGCAACCGATAATCATAGAGGAGCTTCAATCAGGAATTCTCTCCGGCGGTCGAACCTAATCGAACTCCTCCAGCGGTCGAGCCCCAGTCGAACTTTTCCAACAACCGAACTCTCCCAGTGGCCGAACTCTCGGGTCTCTCCTTCAGTCGGATTTCTCCAGGAGCCGAACTCCTTCCGAACTCAATCGGATTTCTTCAGGAGTCGAACTCTTTCCGAACTCCAACAGTTGGATTTCTCCAGTAGTCGAACTTCTTCCGGACTTCTCCTTCAGTCAGACTTCTCCAGGAGCCGAACTCCTCCAGCAGTCGGATTTCTCCAAGAGCCAAACTCCTTCCGAACTCCTCCAGCAGTCGGATTTTTTCAAGAGTCGAACTTCTTTCGGACTTCTCCTTCAGTCGGACTTCTCCAAGAGCCGAACTTCCTCCGAACTCCTCCAGCAGTCGGATTTCTTGAGGAGCCGAACTTCTTTCAGACTTCTTCTTCAGTCGGATTTCTACAGGAGTCGAACTCCTTCCGAACTTTTTCTCAGATGAATTCCTACAAGCGATCCCACTACTGAACGATTACAATTGTCATTTATCAGGACAGTTACGATTGTCATTTATCAGAATGATTACGATTGGCATTTATCAGGACGGTTACGACTGTCATTTATCAGTCTACTACAGACAATCCCACTATCAGACAGTTACAACAAGCTCCATTTATAAAAAGAAATCCTTCAGATACATTTTCTTTAAATTCTCTTTTCCTTTTCGATACTCTGTCGAACTCTTTTCTGAGCACTCCATTTCTGTTGGCCAGAAGAGCTGACTTGATCGTCGAAGGGTCCTGCCGGAGCCGCCGCCACCGACTCCAGACGGAACTTAATTTTGCATCTCCGACGGCGACCTCGTCTTCCTCAACTCCAGCTCAATCCGGCATCGACCAAATTCTGCACTAACACGACCTCTTATACAACTTGCCTTCATATAAAACATATCGGAAGGCTTGATTTCTGAGTTTCCGAGCTTCTTTTGGATCACGAGGAAGAACTCCCTCTTTGAGATAGGCAGCTAACGGGTCAATCCAGCTCGGCTCGAGCTCCGTCTGCTTAACGAATTGTGATTCCTCTAAGCTTAGGCATTTTAGAGTCTCAAAAAAATACTTCTTTGGACAGTCCGATTGAGGCTGAAGTGGTCAATTTAGAGAGGAGGTCGGCTCTTGTATTTTCTGCTCTTGGAATCTGCCGATTGTCAAAACTGTCGAAGGTCGGAGTCAAATTCTTTACTTTCTCAGGGTATTTCATCATACTTTCCTTCCGCACTTCATAGTTGCCACTAGGCCGACCACTAATTGGGAGTTACTGTAGACTTGAAGCTGGTCTATTTTTAACTCTCTTGCTATTTTCAATCCGGCGATCAACGCTTCATATTCGGTCTCATTATTAGTTGTAGGGAATCCAAAGCATAGCGCGTACTCGACGACGACTTCCTCGGGGCTGACTAAGACTAACCTCGCACCTACTCCAATGGAATTGGATGAATCATCCACGTACAGGGTTCAAAAATCTTCGAAAATGTCAGCACTCTTTTCAAAGAGGCTTGGTTGCGACAACAGAGCGTCGATCTCGTTCTGTTCAAGTTCGGCATCATCTAGAATGGTACATTCTACTATAAAATCTATCAATATCTGAGTTTTGATCGATGGCCGAGGTCGATAGTTGATGTCAAATTCCGTGAGCTCGATTGTCCATTTTGCGATTCTTCCGGAAGCATCCGTTCGATGAACTGTTTTTATTGGTTGGTACGTGAGAACCGTTATAGTGTGCCCTTGAAAGTAAAGTCGGAGTCTCCTGGCAGCAATTAGAAGAGAGAGTCAATTTTTCTAGCTTAGAGTACCTGGTTTCTACATTCCTCAAGACCCGGCTTACGTAGTAGACCGATCGCTGCATCTTCACTTCCTCCTTGACCAAGACTGCTGTCAAGGCCATCGGAGAGACTGCTAGGTACAGGAATAATTCTTCTCCGGATTCGGGCTTTGCCAGCAGTGGGGGTGAGCCGAGGTAGTTTTTAAGCTCTTCAAATGCCCGTTGGCACTACGTCGTTCAGCAGAAGTTCTTTGGTTGCCTAAGAACTCGAAAGAAGGGCATGCATCGCTCGACCGATCTCGAGATGAAGCGATTCAGGGACGTCACTTTTTCGGTTAGGCGCTGAATTTCTTTGATTGTTTTTGGAGCAGTCATCTTCTGAATAGCTCGGATTTTCTCTGGATTTGCTTCAATCCCACACCTTGACACCATAAATCTCAGAAACTTCTCTGATGTCACACCAAAAGCGCACTTGGTCGGGTTCAGCTTCATCTTGTGCTTCCTGAGTGCACTGAAGGTCTCTTCGAGATCGGCGAGGTGGTTTATAAAAGCTCGGCTTTTGACGAGCATGTCATCCACGTACACCTCCATGTTGCGGTCAATCTGCTCCTTAAAGATCTTATTGATCAAGTGCTGGTACATTGTCCCTGCATTTTTTAGTCCAAAGGGCATAACCCTATAACAATAAAGACTACGGTCAGTAACAAAAGTAATTTTCTCCTCGTCCTCCGGTGCCATCCGTATCTGGTTATAATCGGAGAAGACGTCCATGAAGGTGAGAAGCTTGTAGCCTGAGGTTGTGTCTAACAGTTGATCGATCTTGGGTAGAGGATGGCTGTCTTTTGAGCAGGTCTTGTTTAGCTCTTTAAAGTCTATATACATCCTTCATTTGTTGTTTGCTTTTTTGACGAGGATCACATTTGAGACCCAGCTTGAATGGTTAACTTTCCGGATGAATCCAGCTTGGAGGAGCTTGCCTACTTCTGTGATTGCTTTCTGCCTCTCCGGGGCATGGTTACGCGTCTTTTCTTTTACTGACCGATACTTAGGATCAACGGCCAGCCGATGTTTCATGACCTCGGTGTCAATTCTTGGCATATCCGCTGGGGCTCAGGCAAAGACGTCCGCATTCTTTCTGAGGAAGGTGACGAGTTGCTTCCGAATCTCGTCCCCCAAGTTGGAGTCGATCTGTACAGCGTGCTCCGCGTTCCGTCGTTTAAGGGCATAGATATGAGGTCCTCCATAGGCTCGTCCCGCTCCTCGGTGAAGTCATCGCGGACATCTAGCCCATCAATAGGATAAGGGTCGGACTGTTCTTCCTTTTGCAGGGCGATTGAGTAGCAGTGCTTTGCCAGAGCTTGATCTGACCTCTCCGATCCCGTGATTTGTCGAAAACTTCATCTTCAAATAATAAGTTGATACCACTGTCCGAAGTACATTTAGACCAAGTCGGCCGAGAATAGCATTATAGGCAGATGGAGCATTTACGACTAAAAAATCGACCTATGCCTTAGCCAGCTTCGGGCGTTGCCCTGCAGTCATAGCCAAAGTTATTATGCCCTCAACTGGTACGGCATCGCCAGTGAAGCCTACCAACGGAAAGTTCATAGGTCCTAAATGGTTATTGAGTAAGGACATTTTTGAGAAAGCATCATAAAATAAAACATCAGTCGAGCTTCCATTATCTATCAAAACGCGGCGTACATCATAGTTGGCAATGTTTAAAAAGATTACAACCGCATCATTGTGCGGGAGCTAGACTTCTTGAGCATCTGCCTCAGTGAAGGTTATGGGTTCTTCGGTTCTCCATTTCTTCACTAATCCCTCGGATCCGCTGGCCTCTTCTCGCCAAAGTCCCCTCGAGATAGTGTTGATGATGTCGAGAGGTGGCCGATCTTCTTATTGTTCCTCCCTCCTTGGTGGTTCAGGCTGCGGCAGTGCCCTTGGCCGATCTTTCCGTCCTTTAGGCCGACACCGCATGAATCAGCCGAGTCTGCCTCGTCTGATGAGCTTCTCGATCTCATCTTAGAGCTGAATACACTCTTCAGTATCGTGACCGTGGTCACGATGATAAAGACAGAACTTATTAGGATTGTGCTTGCCGAGGTGAGTATGCATCCTTTTCGGTCTCGGCAGTTACTTTCTGATTTTCATCAGTACTTGAGTTTTCGGAGCATTGAGATGGGCGTAATTGTGAAATCTTCGGAGGGGTGAATCCCGTCGTGCCCTTCTGTCGGGGCTTCCCTACCTCCGAGCCCGGGAAGGAGTTCGGACTCGCTTGCGCTCAGAGGGAGTTTGGGAGCGCGGCCGAGCTTCACTCGACTTTCCTTCCTCAGCAGGCCTGCCCGGCTCACCGATTCACCGCTCCCCAATGGTTTCATCGTCCTTGCCCTTGAAGGCCTCTTCAGCTCGAGCATAATCTTCAACCCGAGTCAGTATATCGGCAAAATCCCTGGGGTACTTTTTTTCAGGGAGAACAGCAAATTATTATTCTGAAGGCCGCCCTTGAGTGCGGCAATCGCAACTGACTGGTCCAGGTTTCGGACCTCTAATGCAGCAGCATTAAATCGGATGACATAAGTTCAGATGGATTCCCCCACCCTTCTACTTGATGTTCATCAGAAAATTCAAACCTCAGTGAGGACGTCGGTTGCTAACGAAGTGAGCCGCAAACTGATGGCTCATCTGATCAAAGAAAAAGATAGTACCTAGCTTAAGTGCCGAGTACCAGTTCCTGGCGACTTCCTTGAGGATGGATGGAAAAGCTCGGCATAAAATGGCATCTGGCGCGCCATGGAGCAGCATCATTGTCCGGAAGGCCTTCAGATGGTCGCCCGGATTGGTGGTCCCGTCGTAACTCTCAAACTACGGGAGCTTGAAGTTCGGCGGAATCGATTCCTACATAATCCTTTGGAAAAAAGAAGGGTCAGTGCCAATATCATTACCGTATGAGAAGGAAGTATAACGGAGCTTTTCGATTCATCGGCTCATTTCTAGGAGCCTTTGATCCAGGAGATTTTCACGATCGTTGATCTCCAGGGTTTTTTGGTGGAACGGGTGTAAAGCTTCCCCATAGGTCGAGTTATGGTTCGAGCAAGGGCCCTCCATTCTTTGCTTTCCCTTTTCGGAGATCAGAGGCCGGGTAGCCTAAGTCGGTCGTCCCCAGGTCGAACCGTAGGGCTTCGGAGAAGCCTGCTCTAGTCGAATCAGTGCCAGGGCCTGCCGATGTATGGTCTGCACCACCTTCGTGAGATCGTGAACCTGCTGGACCAGTAGGTTGAACTGCTCCACATTTACCATGGCTGTAGGTGGAGTCTGAGTTGGTGGGGCTAAAATAGGAGCGGATAGGTCTGGACGGGATCTGGCTGCAGAGATCGTTGATCGTCGGGTCGAAACTTTTGTGGGAGGCATTTTCTCTTGGAGAAGAACTCTAGAGAGGAAGAAGAGAGATCGTTGCTGAGCACTCTTTTAAGAGCAAGGGTACCTCGGAAACAGAGGCCCTCCTTCTAGCGCCAATTCTATTGGTGCAGAATCTGGTTGACGCCGGATCGAGCTGGAGTTGAGGAAGAAGAGGTCACCGAGAAGAGGTCGCCATCGGTGACCTGCAAAATAAAGTTCCATCCGAAGTCGATGGTGGTGGCTCCTGTAGGACCCTACGACGATCAAGTCAACTCTTCTGACCAACAGAAATGGAGTGCTAAGGAAAGAGTTCGGCAGAATTTTGAGAAAGAAGAGAGCTTAGAGAAAACGTATCTGGAGGGTCTCTTTTTATAAACGGAGCTTGTTGTAGACGGATAGTGACAGTCATACCGTCCGATCGTGGGCCACTCAGAGCCGCATGGGGCTTCTTACGGAGAGAGGTGTCGCCAGACTAATAGTGACAGCCATAATCATCCAGTGGCGGGCCGCGTGGGGTCGCATGGGGTTTGCTACGGAGAGGTGTCACCAGACTGATAGTGACAACCATAACTGTTCGGTAGTGGGCCGCTCGGGGCCGCATAAGGTTTGCTATGGGGGGAGGTGTCGTGATGTGCCCATTAGTCGAGATTTAATAGTCGAAGTTCGGAGGAAGCAGGCGTTGGTTGGTGAAGAATTTTAACATATGTCAATTTCAAAGGAGTTCGGACTCCTAAAGGGAATGCAGTTAGAAAAGATCATCCGAGAGGAATGCTAGCTGAAATCTTGAAGTAATCCGCTAGAGGAATTCGACTGAAGGAAGAGTCTAAAAGGAGTTTGGCTCCTATAGAAATCCGACAGAAGGAGAAGTCTGGAAGGAGTTCGGCTCCTATAGAAATTCGATTGAAGGAGAAGTCTGGAAGAAGTTCGGCTCCTGGAGGAACTTGACTGAAGGAGAAATTCAGAAGGAGTTCGGCTCTTGGAGAAATCCGACTGAAGGAGTCCAGAAGCAATTCGGCTCCCATAGAAATCCGATTGAAGGAGTTTGGAAGGAGTTCGGCTTCTGGAGGAATCCGATTGAAAGAGTCCGAACGGAGTTCGACTCCTGGAGGAACTTGACTGAAGGAAAAATTCGGAAGAAATTCGACTCCTATAGAAATCCGACTATAGGAGAAGTCCGGAAGGAGTTCAGCTTCTGGAGGAATCCGGTTGAAGGAGTTCGGAAGGAGTTCGGCTCCTGGAGGAATCCGACTAAAGGAGAAGTCCGGAAGGAGTTCGGTTCCTGGAGGAACTTGACTGAAGGAGAAATCCGAAAGAAGTTCGGCTCCTGGAGGAATCCAACTGAAGGAGTCCGAAAGCAGTTTGTCTCCTGTAGAAATCCGACTGAAGGAGTTCGGAAGAAGTTTGGCTCCTGGAGGAATCCGACTGAAGGAGTCCGGAAAGAGTTCGGCTCATGGAGGAACTTGACTGAAGGAGAAATCTGAAAGGAGTTAAGCTCCTATAGAAATCCGACTGTAGAAGAAGTCTGTAAGCAGTTTGGCTCCTATAGAAATCCGACTGAAGGAGTCCGAAAGGAGTTCGGCTCCTGAAGAAATTTGACTGAACGAAAAGTTCGGAAGGAGTTCGGCTCCTGGAGAAATTTGATTGAACGAGAAGTTCGAAAGGAGTTCGGCTGCTGAAGGAGTTCGGAAGGAGTTCGACTCCTGTAGAAATTCGGCTAAAGAAGTCCGAAAGAAGTTCGGCTCCTGGAGGAACTTGACTGAAGGAGAAATTCGGAAGTTCGGCTCCTGTAGAAATCCGACTGAAGGAGTTCGGAAGCAGTTCGGCTCCTGTAGAAATCCGACCGAAGGAGTCCGGAAGGAGTTCGGCTCTCGGAGGAACTTGATTGAAGGAGAAGTCCAAAATGAGTTCGGCTCCTGAAGGAATTCGGCTGAAGGAGGAGTCCGAAAGGAGTTCGGCTCTTGGAGGAACTTGACTAAAGGAGAAATCTGAAAGGAGTTCGGCTCCTATAGAAATCCGACTGTAGGAGAAGTCTAGAAGCAATTTGGCTCCTGTAGAAATTCGACTGTAGGAGAAGTTCGGATGGAGATCAGCTCCTAAAGGGACTTCACTAAAGGTGAAATTCGGAAGGAGTTTGGCTCCTATAGAAATCCGATTGGTGGAGAAGTCTGGGAATAGTTCGGCTGAAGTTCGAAAGAAGTTCGGCCGTTGGAAGGATTCGGCCGCTGGAGGGAGAATTCTCGATCGAAGCTTCTCCGGGATTGCCAGTTACATTAGGCCAAGCGTCATACTGAACTTCGGTGGGAGCGGGGTTTATCCCCAACGATAACAATCCCGCATCCTTCTGGTCCAGATTCATAAAGATTTGTTTGTTATAGCAAAACCTGCAAATTATTTACTAGATTAAGAAAGTAACATAGTGGATAAATCTTAACAATTTCATAAAAAAGATATATCAGCACCTAATCCATCCATGTTTAAATCTTTTTGAAGTTATCCTATATCTAAAATTTTTAGCAGCCACATGCATTGTAACTAGGACAGTAAATGGAATAGATGGCAACTTGGACTTAAATAAGAGCTCAGAATGCTGAAATAATCCTTCTTACTGCCTTGGATCATATGCTGATAATTATTGCCTGATCATCTTGGAATCATAATTCATCAAAAACTCTTAGCATTATGTGGCATTAAACTTAAATCATAATTTCACTTCAAGTCCTTCAAAAATGTGACTGTAGCTCAACTGGTTGGTAGTTTCCTCTCCAATTGAGAGGTCTCAGCTTCAAACCTGTCTGGGTGGGAATATTTAGCCACCATATTCTCAAAAAGAACATAACTATGGTACTTCGCTCAGTTTTTCAAGCTAATCTGATGGTTCGGTAGAAAAAGAGCTATAAGCATCACCATTGTTTTCAGAACAAATATCTTATTAATTGACTTGGCAAAACATGAAATTCTTTGAGTCTTTGTAGGTAGAGAGCATTATGCAAGCGAACTTTAACTGCTTTATTTTTATTTGGGTGGGGGTAAATGCAGGTGATGAAGTTGTGCTTTATAAGCATGGAGAGAAATCTGCTGAGGTTCTCCGATCTACTAATTTTCAGAATCTTACTTTCAAAACTTACAATGGGTATGTAAAAGTTTCTTGCAGTACTTTTGATTCAGTTGGCCAAGCTCGGCGGCCTTTTCATGTTTAGGAATTTGAAACCGTGCAGGCTCGGCCACTACACGGTCCCTGAAGAGATGGAAGATGTCTGCAAGTGGCTCACTGCAACGCTGGGGCTTGATGGATCTCGCTCATAATTGGAGAATCCATCTTTGATTTTGGATATTACCGTGGAATGGGGAAAGGAAAATATCCTACAGCTGTCATCAATAGATAAAATTATGGATAATTTTTAGATGTGGGTTTGGGGTATATGATATAGTTGCATTTGATCATCTTAGCTTCTTGTGGTCCTGCTTTTTTATTCAGAAACTTTGTTGATGTGCATGCTCGTTAATGCTGGTGGTTGGATGTCATTGGCATTGGTGTCTTTTAAACGTTATGCAATTCAATGCCCTTTCAGAGAAATTACTCTTGCAGAGATTAGCGTATGGAGTCAGATTTCTGCTTTACTTTTGTTTGGATGAAGCAAAATATTAGCATTTATTTATAATCTTTGCAACTGTGACTTTGGTATTTTATACTCTTTAAATATTAATCGTAGTACTAATAATAATAATAATAACAAAAAAAAAAAAAGGGACTAGACTTCATCTCCACTCTCACAAGAAAACATGCATTAAATACACGCATGGGACATAAATCATCCTTGCAGGTTATTCATGTTTGTTCTAAACTTACTATTTTTTCTCTTTACATGGTTCTCATGAAGTATTTGCTGGAAGAGCACTAGATGTAAATTATGCTGTTGCAGAGTTGGTAATGCTTTTCTACCGCCGTAGGGGGAGTGAGGTATGAGCACTTGCAACTTGGCGCGATGTTCATTCAGGATGTTCAAATGGTGTTATTCAATTCCTTTTTGTTACAGTTTGTGTCCATTTATTATTATTATTATCCTTTTAAGGGCATGCATACCAGAGGTAAACCAGAGGCCGACCAAACAAATTGGTGAGTTAATTCTAACTTTCGAATTTCTAAACCCTGCTAACTCGTCCAAATCTAATCATATATTATATACTGGAGTAATTTCAAGTCGGCAAGTCAGCCGACCAATCAGCTGGACAATCAATTGCTCTGTATGTGTGCTCCACCTCACTGATCCACGTGCAGGGCTCCCCATGCATCTTAAATTATCTCGGTGGCTGTGATCTCCATACAGCCAATCCACAAACCTTTGAAGCAAACTTGTTTTATAGCACCTGTGACCTGAGCTTGTAGGAATTTGGCAAATATAGATGTTAAACAAGACTAAAAGATGAATATCTCATTTCAGCAGCGTCTGAAAAGGATCAAATGTATACAACTTTATCTCCGCATGCAAAGAGACTTTTCACCCAGGGCACTCAAATCACAATGGCTTATGGTCGCCTTAAGACCGGTCTTCTACTTGCTGAATAAGACTAGATATTATAATACAGTTTGCTTTTTAACAAATTTCTTATCATGATACCAATCCAAAATCCTTCTTGCAAAGTATGCACCTTACAACGTGCATGTTTGGGTAATCCTTGCCATGATGCCAATCCAAATCCTTCTTTCAAGCTATGCGTCTTACCAAGCGCATGTTTGGGTAATCCAATTGGATCTCCTGTAGGATAAGTGGTTTGAACAGCCCATTCGGGCATGGCCTACATCAATCCAAAAGCCCTCCCTTCAGATATAATCTGGCTAGAGGTTGTTGGAATAATACAGGCCACGCTTCAATAAGCTTATCAGTCCATGAAATCCAGCAAGAAATCCAACCAAATCCTGCTGGATCACCCAAAGTATTAATAGCAGCCAATACATTAATAATCTCAACACACACACACACACACACAAAAATCATTATATTCTAGTTGACACCAGGAACATGAATGATTTGAGCAGCCATCACACAGACAAATTTCATTCTGAATTAGAGCTCCACACATCAGAGGGAACTTGCAGCTAATTCTCAGACTTCTCTACCACCAGGAACCCTAACAGAAACTACGACGCTACGTCATTCTCTTATCACAAAATTCATGGGGCAAGACTTGTGGAATAACTATTCATGGCTCAAAGAATTTCCAATATGCGATCCCAAAGCTTCTATTTCAGCACCAACAGATCATGGCAACATTATCAGCAAGAGTACATCTTCTGGAGGAAAGCAACAGATGACAACCTAAAATGAAAAACAGCAGAAAATATTGCCTGGTGCAATAGTCAATAGCTAATTGGCTGGTGTACAAGCACTTACACATATTCTGCAAATCTTCGGAACAAATTCATTATTTGATATCAAGCAGTACATAAAGAGTGTTTTGCAGAACTGTAGACATTATAATGATAAATTAACAGTTTATGTACCCCTGGCACCCAACCCACGCCCATTCTGCTCAGATTATGGGTCCTTACAGGTGCTGCTTTTTCTCACAGATCACCACATATTGAGAGGGATAATGATTCGTAACATTACATCCTGCAAAAGTAAAATATGTTACTCCATAAAGCACTCCAACTAATAATAATTAGTATTATAACACCTAGAAATGTTGACAGTACTTGCCTCAAAATTAGTTGAAGGCAGCAGTTCATGTACCATGGCCCCTAGAATTATTACTGTATGGAGTAAGGGGAGGGAACGAAGGCACGGACTGCAATATGAATTTGCGAGCACTCCTAAGACCAGGTGAAGAGCTAGACCTGCTCTCATGCAAGTGTCTGTGTGGTGGAGATACCCTCTTCTGTTTGGGAGAACTTGTCTTAACTGCCTTGACAGGCGTGCAGGTGTCCTTCAGAATCTCAGGGGTATCATCCTCTCGATTGTTATGTACCCCACCATCGGAATCTGGCTCCACAACCAACTTGCCTTCACCAAATGGAGGGAGCGGAGTTACTGGTGAACTATGCCAACAAAGTGAACCCCCTGATAAGCGAGCACTTCCTTGAAACAACTTTGTCTGAAGAATCTTTGGTTTTCTGATTTTAGATGCAACAGAGACACAACTAGCACTTGCTTTAGGATTTGGCAAGGGGCTAAGATTACATATGTTTGGAAACCCATCCCATCCAGGTGAGAGTGGATCCACTTTCCCTGTAGACGGGCATTCAGTTTCCTGATCATATAGAACTATAGATAAAGTTTTTTCTCTTTCCTGTTCTGATGCATTATTGCTCATTGAATCCGCTGGAGAACCTGGACACCCTTCATAATATGGTAAAATTGATGCACTAGATTCTGGTGATGCACGATAGCTTGCAGGGCAATGAGATTTAGGCACGTCACTTCCACTGCCACAGATAACACGAGAGAAGAACAAAACTTATAAAGCAGACATTCCCATGTAGTGTAAGAACCAAAGTAACAATAGCATGCTATGTTGTACTAAACAAGAATACATACTTTTTCATCAAATGAACCATACCTTGGACCTTGAATTGATGGTGTAAGAGGCGAAAGACGCAACAGGCATTGCTTGGTACTATCTAGTTCCCTCTTGAGATCTACGCCTTCAAGTTTCCCACAAGATGGATCGCTCTCCCAGCTCCCCTCCTTCGACTTTTTATGTTCTATCTCGATGATTTCACCACATACTGTATACAAACACAATTTTCACTTGAAGGCTCCACCAAGAAATACGGGGAGAAAGGAAATCAAGAGCTGGTTTTGGTAGTCATAATTTCTAAATGGTATCACAACATTTTATCCCATAATATATTGGAAGATTATTGCAGATACATTTGAAGATTATTGCGGATAATTCCACAATAAGTATTCTTTCTCCATCCATATGCAAGATATTTAGCATTTGCCAGACCTTTAAGGCTGCATAAACTTTTAAATCCTCACCAAAATGTTGCAACCAGTCCATGAAATAAAGGGTGCACCAATGTGTATGCACTCTTCTTTTATCTTTCATCACAACGATTGAGGCAGAGATAAATAGAATATTACAGGAGAAACATTGTTTTCTTCATAGCCCACTAAGTCAACATGAAGGTACTCAATTTATTAACTTACACAAATACCTATACAAAGATATCACTTTTACCACATGCCACAATGTACAATTGTAGCAATGTTGAAGGAGAAGAAGAAGAAAATAAGTTAATGTAGGCTGCTGCAACAAATTGTTGACAAAAGTGGAATGAGTTAATAAAAAAAAAGGGTTGATGGTTGAATGGACAAAAAAAAAGAAAAGAAAAAGATGGAAAAGTTTGAGATGACTGCTATTGGCAGTTGCAGCCCTGGCTAGAGCAGGAAGGAGAACAAGTGGAGAGATCATTTGGACGGAAAAAAAATGGATGGGAAACAAGAAATTTTTAGAGGTCCAAAACAAAATAATAAAGAATAACAACAACAACAAAATTTTATTTCATATGTAATATAAGATCCTCAATCTTAAACATCATCTACCATTGAAGTTAATTGAAAAACCTCCCTAATTTATTACATATATGGGTAAGAGCTTTTCAGCTAAATCCCAACAAAAAAATAATCAAAAAAAGGCACCAACTTACAACATAATTTGATGTTTCAAACTAAACCCAGAGTTTTAATCAAAATACCAACAGAAAACCCCTCAACTTGCCATCCCATCTATTTGCGAGATTAAAACACAACTCATGATCATATACTACATCTTCCCACACAGCTAATTTTTTTAAAAAACAATCACAAATGATATGCTTGAAAGAAAAAGAAAAAAAAAAATCAAATAATTGCATCAAATTCTCCCATGTGGCCAAAACTCCAAAACTTGTGATACAAGTATGTTATTGTCTATCATTTACCATGTTCTAGTGAATAATGGCCATAGAATCCAATGCCAATCAATATCTCACCTTAAACATCATCCAAAAGAGACAACCATGAGATAATAAACACATTTTCCTAGATTCTTGGGCAAGTAGGTTTGTTGAGATTGCTTCAAAAATGAAAAGTCTATTCTGTTATTACAATATACAAATGTCCCCAACACAGAAAAAGAAAAAGGAACTTTGTGAATCAGCATTGTGATAAAGGTGTCATAATTATTATCATTAATTAGTTATCATTTAATAGTCCAGCTATAAAGAATTCAAATAACCGATCGTTAAATCTATTCACTAAGCCACCATATGGGAAACCACTGTTTGATAAATTCCATCAATTGACCTCCTGAAAGATATGTTTGGCAAATGCTTAGGTTCATCTCAATCAGTTCAACTGCCCATGAAAAGGTAAGTATTGTCCATAAGTATTCTCGTCCTGATGTCATCATGAAATTGCCAGAACATGGAATCCATTTCAAACCTAAGAGATGCTAGAATTACTTGACAACTGGAGAAATTTCTCATGGAAAAATATGATGCTGAGGAATCCAACTCCTCGATCATTTAATCAGAGGCAACCGAAGTTCATGTGCTTGAGTTGTGTTGCAGCAATTGTCTCATCAACCTGTGAGACTCTTCTTCTCATTGAAGTCAACGTATGCATAGATAAAACACAACAGACAATTTTGCCAACCATAAATTACCTGTACAAGCATACCAACCCTATTAATCTGACCCAACCCAGCTCAACCTGACCCAACGTCAGTTTAGGTTAAGATGAAACACAGCCAGGTTGTGTTGGGAGGTCAGATCAGGTTGAATTTAGACTGGAAGATATAAAGTGTCAGGCTAGACTAGGACTAGCCTCAACTTAAAGCAACCTGCCCAAGTTGCAGCCTTAGTGCAATAGTCCCCCAAGTCCGAAGACATCAAGATTTGATAACAAGAACCTCGATATTGTATGGATTGGATTGCTGCACCATAAAGGTGGCAACTGCATCAGATGGGCATCAAGGAGGGATAAAACTAGAATAAGGAGTATGTCAAAGGAAGCTTTAAAGCTGTGCAGCTTATGAACGAAGGGGAAAACAAACGAAGATGGTGCAAGAATGTGCAATCAGACTTGCAGACATAGCTCTAAGACTTTAAAAAATTGACAATAAGACCCTTAACATTGTATGGTTTAGAAAGCACCAACTGCACTAAATGAACATGATGGAGAGGTAAAACTAGAATAAGGTTAGAAAGGAGCATGGTTTCCTGAACCGGTAGCTTGACCCCAACTAAAATGGTATGGTACCATGCCATATGGACACAGTATGCAGAAGTGTACCTCAGTGCGGTGCTGGTTCAGCAAAATCCTTGCTGGTGATGGCGGAGGTGGTTGTTGAGGAGGGAAAATGAGGAAAGGTTGACTTGAGAGGATCTAGGACAATGATGACAAGGGAATCAATGAGGAGGAGAACCATCATCAAAGGGGCTTCATCCAACAAGGCCATCGTCTGGAGGAGCATCAAAGAAGGATGAAGGGCTGGATCAAAGCCCACTTCAATCCTATCATTTTATCACCATGTAAGAGAGACTGCGGGTCCAGTGAGATTCTGGGCAATGGGCAGGGGCAACATGCTTGCTGGTCGCTCATGGAAGGGAGGCAAGGAGAGAACAGGGGATTGGGAAAGAGGCAAAAGAGAAAAAAGGGCATCGAAGGATCGGATCGGGAGAGGAGGAAGCAAATTGGGCGGAACAGGTCAGGTTAACCTAGTTTGGCCTGGTTCACCTTTTGTCCTATTTTGGAAGCCCGAACCACCTTGATTACATGATAGTTTGGTTCGGTAGGCCTTGAACTGAGCAGTTCGACGAACCATCAAAGGGGCGTATCAAAGGAAGCTCAAAAGTTGTGCAAATTATGATAGAAGCAGCCAAAAAAAAAAAGATGGTTCAAGCATGTAATACTGAAGCTTGCGAAGGTATATCACTCAAATGACAAAGGATGCAGCTCTTCATAAGAATAAATGACAAAGAATTGCAAAGGCATTCATGAAAGATGGAAGGTCTGATGCTAATTTAAGAATCATATTTATGCCCTTTTTTCCTACAATAACTTTCAATAATATAATTATCGTCTTAGCGTGGAAAAGTATGCTTGCACGTGTATAATTGAATCAAATAAAAAGGGTTAAAATAAAGCAGTAATCATACTACAAATTAGCTGCAGATGCTAGGCATCAACTTTACTTCTCTCAATATCGTACTTTAAACTAATAATAAATACGAAACTGACTCAAGATGATGCCCTGATATAAGCAGCATAAAGTCCTCTAATTTTAACCAGCTTAGTCAGTTGTCATAATGGCTGCTGCCTGGATTTACATAAAGCATCTCTAATAAAGCATCTCTAATTTCAATGTCTGTGATACATGGAATGCCAGGATCTCTAAAGCAGACCAACCTAGAAGACATACTCTTACCATTCCTATTGATATAGTACTTGATAACACATGGCAAACGGCTAGGAATAAGAGCAGTTAGTTAACCGCTGATTTTACTGGAAGTCTGGAACAGTTAACTAACGGGTGTTGCTCAGGTTACAGAACAGTGGTCACTATAATTTAGGAGGCAATGCAGATTTAGTCTCAAGTTCTTACCGTCTTTCCTGCCAAATGTATTCTTACAGCCCTCACATCGGCATCCAAAGGAACAACCAACACCGGCCTTAGGAAAAAAAAATGATAAAAACAAATATTAGTCAAGATGCATATAAAGAAAAAACAACTAACTAAAATTTCATCAATTACTCAAGAAACCTGATAGCATTCGCAATATTTTTTCAGGCAAAGTGACTTCTTGCAATTGCATCCTCTTTTATGTCTGGCTGAGGCTGGTGTCATGTCCTTATTCTCCTGCAGAACGTGACAGTTTTAATGCTATTCACTGTGGTAAGGAATGACACATAATGCACAAGCAGTCATGGTATGGAAGTCCTTACTCCATTATCTTTCTGTGGATTGGTGACCTGCAGGACAACCTTAGGAGCAAAGGCCAGTGGATTTCGAGACTCTATCTGTTGCCTAGTTTCACGAACAGTATCTTCATGTTCATGTCTGTTGAAGCACTCTTGGCATGCACAAGCTTCGGTGCAAAATGTTCCAGCGGCAAAGCAGTCACAATAGCTGAAAGGTGAGATAAAAAGTGGGCATGAACTTAAGACCAGCAAAAACAATCATATATCTCCATCAAGGTTTTAAATCCCGTGGGATGAAGGTATCTCAGTTTCTCCATGAAATGAGATGCCCCACTATCCCGTTTCGTCCCGACAATAGTCCCGGTCATGCATATGGATATCTTTCTCCCCTTCTTCTTTCTTTCTTTTTTTTCTTTTCTTTCTCTTCCTCTACCTTCCTTTCTTTTATTTTTTTTCTTTCTTTTTCTTTTTTTTTTCATTTTCTTCTTCTTTTATTTTATTTTTTTTCTTTTTCTTCATCTTTCCTTCCTTTTCTTTTTTCCTCTTTCTTCTTCTCTCCCTGCATGGATGGGTTTCAAAGTCCTAAACCCATCTCGGTCCTATTTTCTCACAGAACGGACGGAACAACCGAGATGCCCTCTATCCCATCAGGACATCAAACCTTGATCTCCATACAAGATTCAAGAAACACTTACAGTTTCAGACACTTTGACCTCTTACAATTGCAACGTTTGTGCCCATCATTTTCTGGTGCCTTTTTCCTGGGCATATCAAGTATAACATCTCAAGTTTGAAATAATAACGAAACAAGAAAAAGGAGTGGGAAGAACCAAGAGCATCAACATGAACATGTACCTCTTCTTTCTAGGACTTGTTTGAGTTGAGTCCAAGGACTTGCTAGCACCATCAGAAACTGGCCGTTTTATATTACTTGGAGTCATGGAGTGATCAATATGCTTGGACTGCAGAGAGCTTTGAAGAGGTCTCGCATCAACTGGAGATCGGTAACTAATAGAAGAATTTGGCAGTTTTATTGCCTGGTTCTCTGAATGTTTCTTGTCACTGTTTCCATTGGCAGAATTATTCTCTAAAGTCACAGTTAACATAGCTGGATTCTTTCCTTTTAAGTTCGTCAAAGCTGCATCATTCTTTAAATCTTGTAAAACCTGACTATTACCCCCAGAGAGCGACTTCTGTTCTCGTAAATTTGTATCATGCATGTTCACATTACAGTTGATCGGTCCTGAACTTCCGATGCTATTTAAATGTAAGCCAATGCCAGATGGCTTCGGAGCTGTCACAGGGGAGCTTTCTTTCTTTTGGCCTGATACATCGTTAAGTGGCAATCTGCACATAGCATTCCCAGGAACTGATTGAACTGATTGGTTGTTAGCGGAGTTTGCAACTGATTCTGTATGAGAATCACGTATGGTACCCATGTCCAAAGGAGTTGCTGGTGACTCTGAATTGGAGACAATGCTCATTCTACGATTCTCAACAGCCTCAAATTGAAGCCGTTTGCGCATGCCACGTTGATGTTGTGTACCCTCCTACATCAATTATTATGATCATTTTAATGCAAAAAATCCCAACTGAAAAACAAATGAACCAAATACCATTATATTCCTAAGAACTCATGAACCTGACACCTGATGAACTTAGAAAAGATCTTGCCATACAGTTATGCTCAGCAACATATAATAAAACTGAATGGCAATGCAAAAATGAGGATCAATATGGTTACAATGATCAAATAATTAAATCAGTAAATCTGTAACCATTCAAAATCTCATTTGGAATCAAGCAAGTAGAGATCAGCATAATGTAATTGCTTAAAGCATTCTATTTAGAATAAAACATTACATGCAAAATTAAATTGCAAAAAGATAAATAATCTATTCTCTGCTCGGTTGACCGTGAGGTTCTTACTAAATGCAAGTAAATCTCTAGGAAAAATGAAATTATTAAGAAATACTGTCATCATAAAGTGCTAAAAGTTCAGTCTAAGGCCCAGCAAGCCACACCCTGAAATCTTGAGCCCAAGCCTGAATTTCTTCTAGCCAAGCCTGTGCAGAACCTGACAGGCCAGCCTATTGACACAATATGCTTTGTCCTCTCCTTCCCCATATAGAAATCCTTGCAGAGGAATGAGATGCCTAACAAGAAAAAAAGGTTTGAAAAAGTTATCTCTACTAACTAGAAGACATAACCATAGTCCTAGAAAGCATTGAGTGATCCAAACCTAATTATTCCATAACGAAGCATATCTGCCCTTGCACTAAAATGCATAGCTGCTAGATAGCTAGAGAGGGAAGGGAAAATTAGAAATTTTATGAAAATGAAGTTGATAAGCATATATGAAAAAGGAGGAAGAATAAGAACATGGTGGACTGGTGTCATTGACTATCTTTGGATATAGAAGAAAGAATTATTACAGGGGAGCTCTTAACAAGGATGACCCATGGCCGCAGGAGAAGAGAAGCTACAAATTTGCATTATTCTGAAATTCCATAATTCACGTCAAAAGTAGCAAGGCGTAGGAAATGGGCAGAGTCTCATGCTATGAGGTTTATCAAAAAGCTACTTGATAAACACATAAAATATATTTATAAAAATATTAATTTATTAATTAATTTATTCTTATTTTTTAAGAATTGATATTTTTATTTTATCTTTTGTAGAAAAGAAGACCATGGATAAAAAGAGCTCGATTTATGGATCGCAACGAAATAAATTTCACTCAAATCGAAGCTAAACTAAAAAGATTATGAAGCTTGAAAAAATTAAATAAAAGAAAAAAAAATAGTCCGGTGCACGGTAGACCGGTCGGTCGGTCCACGGTTCCTGTCGTAGATCGGCCAGCTCAGCAAGCGCGGCGAACCAAAGCACGCCACGTGGCAGACCTGGACCCTTAAGGGGTTCACGGAAATTCCGTCGCAACTTACAGGGGCAGAACGGTAATTTTATTAGGCAGAGTTCCACATTATTAGTTGTAGTGTCTGGTGCAGTCAGTCTATGCGGTCTACAGGAACAGTAATTGCGCGATCCGATGATAGGCGTTCATCCCAATCAAGATCCAACGGTCCACATCAATTCCCGATTTGATTTGAAGAGATCCAGCTGATTTGCACAATCCAACGGTCAGGCAGCGAGCCGGTGAAGATCCAACAACCAGAATTCATCTCCGACTTGATTAAGGAAGATCCAATGCCATCCAACAGTCCAAATTCAAGCTTAAGCTCGATCGAACGGCTAAAATTTAATCGGGATGCTATTTAAGCTACAAAAGTCCGATTTTGACCAAATATGGACCATTGAGACCCGATCTGACGGCAGAAAATTACCACATGCAGCAGAATCCGATTTAAACTTGATTTTTACTATTTTTCTCCGATCTTAACCTAATTCCTCTCCTTTTCTCTCTATAAAAACCTTCCTAAATCTCCCTAAAGCTCGGATAAGCCTCCCCTTGGGGGATTAGCCCCTCCTAAGCTTCTCCAAGTTTCTCTCCTCTCCAAAACCACCAGCAAACTATTTCTCTCCTTGATTCTCTCTCTCAAACCCTTCTTTCTTCAACCTTTTCTCTTTCTTCAACAAACCATCACCAAAGCCTACATCTTCACCAAAGTTTCTCTTGCTCTGGATTCCTGCAACCAGCTGTTGCCCAGGTGGCGAGGTTCAAGGATGAAGATATCAGCGAGAAGCTCCTCAATGTCCGACTGATCACCTAGTTCTCAGGAGATCATTATGATCTTATTTTGACGATGTTTTCTATTTTCCATCTTTTGTATTTCTTTTTAATTTCCAATAAAGTCTGTTTTTAGTTATAATATTTTTATGTCTTTATTTTTTTGCAATTAATCTGGAATAGTTTATTATCCTTGGGATGAGCCATGATCTACGGGTACAGTTCATGCTCTTGGGATAGATTATATTTGAATTAATTCTTGGTGTTGATGCAGAATCTAGTTGACGCTAGATCGAGCTGGAGTTGAGGAAGAAGAGATCGCCGCTAGTGACCTGCAAAACAAAGTCTCGTCCGAAGTCGGTGGTGGTGGCTCCAGTAGGATTCTCCGACGATCAAGTCAGCTCTTCTAGCCAATAGAAATGGAGTGCTCATGAAAGAATTCAGTAAAATTTTGGAAAGGAGAAGATTAGAGAAAACGTATCTGGAGGATTCCTTTTATAGACGAAGTCCGGAGCAGACTGATAGTGACAATCGTAACCGTCCGATCGTGGGCCGCTCGAAGCCCCGTGGAATTTATTACGGAGAGAGGTGTCGCCCGTAGTAGACTGATAATGACAGTTGTAACTGTCCGGTAGTGAGGTCGCTTGTAGCAGACTGATAAATGACAGTCGTAACCATTCGGTAGTGGGCTGCTCGCCCTCACGTGGAGTTTGTTATGGAGAGAGATGTCCGTTGTCGTGATGTGCCCGTTCGTTGAGATTTAATAGTCGAAGTTCAGAGGAAGCAGGCGTTAGTTAGTGAAGAGCTTTGACATATATCAATTCCAAAGGAGTTCGGACTCCTAAAGAGCATACGGCTAGAGGGGATCATCCGAAAGAAATACTAGAAATCTGGAAGTAATCCACTGGAGGAATCCGGATGGAGTTCGACTGATAGAGAAGTCCAAAAGAAGTCCGACTGGTGGAGAAGTTCGATTGAAGGAGAAGTCCGGAAGGAATCCGACTGATGGAAAAATTCGGAAGGAATTTGGCCGCTGGAGGAGTCCGGAAGAAGTTCAGCTCCTGAAGGAATCCGACTGAAGGAAAAGTCCGAAAGGAGTTCAGCTCCTGGAGTAGTTCGATCACTAGAGGAGTCCGAAAGAAATTCGGCTCCTGGAGGAATTTGGCTGCTGAAGGAGTCTAGAGGGGTTCGACTGCTGGAGGAAGAATTTTCGATCGAAGCTTTTTCGTGATTACCAGTTACATTAGGCTAAGTATCAGACTGGACTTCGGTGGGAGCGGAGTTTATCCCCAACACTAGTCTCCCCACTTTCGAGTTCGAAATTTGAAGAAAGAGAGTATAAAAAAGACGACTGCCGAAGTTATTTTCTCTGCACTCGTTGAGATTGAAGCTCGGGGGAGATCTAATCTTTGGTTGAAGTTGAAGCTCGAAAGAAATCTTGTCTCCCGTGGAGGTTGAAAGAGATCTTATCTTCTTTTGAAGTTGAAGCTCGAAGGAGATCTTATCTCCGACCGAGGTTGAAGCCCGGGAGAGATCTTATCTCCGACCGAAATTGAAGAAGATCCTATCTCCTATTGAAGTTGAAGCTCGGAAGAGATCTTATCTCCAGTCGAGGTTGAAACTCGGAGATCTTATCTCCAGCCGAGGTTGTAGGAGATTCTATCTTCTATTGAAGTTGAAGCTCGAGGAAGATCTTATCTCGAGCCAAGGTTGTAGATCTTATCTTCTGTTGAAGTTGAAGCTCGGGCCGAGGTTGCAGGAGATCTTATCTCCTGTTGAAGTTGAAGCTCGAAAGAGATCTTATCTCCGACCGAGATTGAAATTGAAGCTCGGAAGAAATCTTATCTCCAGTCGAGGTTGAAGGAGATCCTATCTCCTGTTGAAGTTGAAGCTCGAGAGAGATCTTATCTCCAGCCGAGATTGTAGGAGATCTTATCTTCTGTTGAAGTTAAAGCTCGGAAAAGATCTTATCTCCAGCCGAGGTTGAAGCCCGAGGAAGATTTTATCTCCAACTGAGGTTGTAGAAGATCTTATCTCCTGTTGAAGTTGAAGGAGATTCTATCTTCTGTTGAAGTTGAAACTCAGGAAAAATCTTATCTCCAGCCGAGGTTGAAGGAGATCCCATCTCCTATTGAAGTTGAAGCTCGGAGGAGATTTTATCTCCGATCGAGGTTGAGGCTCGGAGGAAGATCTTATCTCCAGCCAAGTCAGGGCCTCTCTTCTCATCTCGTCTAAAATGAACGAGGCCTTCGACTTTGTTCACGTTAGGATGAGATTCTCCTCCTGTTCCTAATGGACTGTAGAGGCACATTAGGACCATTGTCAGGGTCTCTCCCCTCATCTCGTTTAAAATGAACGAGGCCTTCGACTTTGCTCACATTAAAACGAGGTTCTCCTCCTATTTCTAACGAACTGTAGAGGCACATAAGGACCGTTGTCGGAGCCTCTCCCCTCATCTCGTCTAAAATAAACGAGGCCTTCAACTTTGCTCACGTTAGGACGAGGTTCTCCTTCTATTCCTAACGGACTATAAGGGCACATTAGGGCCGTTGTCAGGGCTTCTCCCTCATCTCGTCTAAAATGAACGAGGCTTTCGACTTTGCTCACATTAGGATGAGATTCTCCTTCTGTTCCTAATGGACTGTAGGGGCACATAAGGACCGTTGTCAGGACCTCTCTCCTCATCTCGTCTAAAATGAACGAGGCCTTCAACTTTGCTCACATTAGGACGAGGTTCTCCTCCTGTTCCTAACGGACTGTAGGGGCACATTAGGACCATTGTCGGGGCCTCTCCCCTCATCTTGTCTAAAATGAACGAGGCCTTCGATTTTGCTCACGTTAGGATGAGGTTCTTCTCCTATTTCTAACGGACTGTAAGGACACATAAGGGTCATTGTCAGGGCCTCTCTCCTCATCTCGTCTAAAATGAATGAGGTCTTTGACTTTGCTCACGTTAGGACGAGGTTTTCCTCCTGTTCCTAACGGGCTATAGGGACACATTAGGACCGTTGTCAGGGCCTCTCTCCTCACCTCGTTTAAAGGACGAGGTTCTCCTCCTGTCTTAAATAACCGGAGGTCTTCAATTTGCTCATGTTATGACAAGGTTCTCCTCCTGTTTCTAACATGACCACTTTTGATTGCTTCTTTCCTATCATCATATAGTTTTTGCACCAAGAAACAATAATATTGAAATGGAGAAATTTTATTGAAGGAAAATTACTGGCAGTACATTCTCAAATTTTCCAAGATCGTGGAAGCGTTGTTCCTCCGAGCTTCTTCAGGCGATAAGCTCCGGACCGGACGACCTCCTCTATTTCATACGAGCCTTCCCAATTTAGGGCAAACTTCCACTGACTCTAAGGATAAGAAATGACGGCTCGCCGAAACACTAAGTCTCCCAGAGATAGTATTGATGATGCCGAGAGGCGGCCGATCTCCTTAGTGTTCCTTCTTCCTTGATGGTTCTGACTACGGCAGTGCCCTCGGCCGATCTTCTCTTGCTTCAGGCCGGCGTCTGTGGAGCATTAAGGGGGGCATAGTTGTGAAACCTTCCGAGGGAAGAACTTCGTCATGCCCTTCTATCGGGGCTTCTTTAACGACGAGCTCGAGGAGTTCGAGCTCGCTTGTGGTCGAGGGGAGTCCGTGAACGTGGTCAAACTTCATTCGACCCTTCCATCAGCTGCGGGTTTATTAAACTCGCCCGCCCGCCGCTCTCCTGCGACTTCCTCATCCTTCAACTTGAAGGCTTCTTCCGCTCGGACATATCCTTCAGCTCGAGCTAGCAAATCGGTAAAGTTCTTAGGGTACTTCTCCAGAAAGAACAGCAAATCATTCTTCTAAAGGCCGTCCTTAAGTGCGGCCATTGCAACAGATTGGTCTAGATTCCAGACCTCCAATGCAGCAACATTAAACCGGATGACATAAGCCCAGATAGATTCCCCTCCTGCTTGATATTCATCAAAAAATTCGAACCTCGACGGGAACGTCAGCTGCTGACGAAATGAGTGCAAACTGATGGCTCATTTGATCGAAGGAAAAGATGGTACCCAGCTTAAGTGCTGAGTACCAGTTTCTTGCTACTTCTTTTGAGGTAGATGGAAAAGCTCGGCATAAGATGGCGTCTGATGCGCCATGGAGCAGCATCATGGTTCGGAAGGCCTCCAGATGATCAACCGGATCAGAAATTCCATCGTAGCTTTCAAATTGGGAGAGCTTGAAGTTCGGCGGAACGAGCTCTTGCATAATTTGGAGAGAGAAAGGGAGATCGGTGCGGACGTCGTCATGGTGAGCCACGACGACGTGGCGGAGTTCCTCAATCCGTCGGTCCATCTCCCACAGTTTCTGATCGAGGACATCATCTCGATCGCAGATCTTGAAAGGCTTCCAACTATAGATGGGGAAGATCTCTTCCGGAGAAGAATCATGATCCGAACAAGGATCCTCTGCTCTCTATTTTCCCTTCCCAGAGGCGACGGATATGCTAGCCCAAGTGCTCCTCCTTTGGACTGGTTCCTAACATCCCGATGGTGGGTTTCCTAGCAGAACCGCCACCAGGGGCTACCGTATGGCCTGCACCATTTCAGTAAGGCCCTGAACCCGCTGCATCAGCCGGTTAAACCGCTCCGAATCTACCGTGGCCGCCGGTGGAGGAAGAGGTTGAAGCACCGGCGATGGAGCGGGAACGGATGGATCTAACTCAAATCTGGTGGCAGAAGCGGTAGATCTCTAGACAGTCGCCTTCTTTGGAGGCATTTCTTGAGATTGAGGAAGAGGATGGAGATGAACCTTGAAGAAAAAGATCCACAGGATCGACTGAGCACTCTTTTAAGAATAAGGATACCTCAAGAACAGAGAGGCCCTTCCTCTAGCGCCAATCTTGTTGGTGCAGAATCTAGTTGACGCCAGATCGAGCTGGAGTCGAGGAAAAAGAGGTTGCCGTCAGTGCCTGCAAAATAAAGTTCTATCTGAAGTCGGTGGTGGTGGCTCCGGCAGGACCCTCTGACGATCAAGTCAGCTCTTCTGACCAATAGAAATGGAGTGCTCAGGAAAAAATTCAGCAGAATTTTGGAAAGAAGAAAAGAGCTTAGACAAAACGTATCTGGAGGGTCCCTTTTATAGATGGAGTCCGGAGCAGACTGATAGTAACAACCATAATCGTCCGATCGTGGACCGCTCGGAGCCACGTGTAATTTATTACGAAGAGAGGTGTCGTCCATAGTAGACTGATAATGACGGTCGTAACCGTCCGATAGTGGAGTCGCAAGTAGCAGACTGATAAATGATAGTCGTAACCATCCGATAATGGGATCGCCTGTAGCAGACTAATAAATGATAGTCGTAACCGTCCGGTAGTGGGCCGCTCGGGGCCACGTGGAGTTTGTTATGGAGAGAGGTGTCCGTTGTTGTGATATGTCCGTTCGTTGAGATTTAATAGTCAAAATCCGGAGGAAGCAAGCATTGGTTGGTGAAGAGCTTTGACATATATCAGTTCCAGAGAAGTTCGGACTCTTAAAGAAAATATGGCTAGAGGGAATCATCCGGAAGGAATACTACTTGAAATCTGAAAGTAATCCGTTAAAGAAATCCGGATGGAGTTCGAATGATGGAGAAGTTCGGCTGAAGGAGAAGTCCGAAAGAAGTCCGACTGATGGAGAAGTTCGAAAGGGGTTCGGCCACTGAAGGAGTTCGAGAGAAGTTCAACTCCTGGAGGAATCCGACTGAAGGAAAAGTCCGGAAGGAGTTCGACTCCTGGAGGAATCCAACTGAAGAAATAGTCCAAAAGAAGTTCGACTTCTGGAGGAGTTCGACCGCTGGAGGAGTCCGAAAGGGGTTCGACTTCTGGAAGAATTTGACTACTGAAGGAGTCTGGAGGGGTTCGGCCGTTGGAGGAAGAATTTTTAATTGAAGCTCTTCCGTGATTACCAGTTACACTAGGCTAAGCATCAAACTAGACTTCGACGGGAGCAAGATTTATTCCCAACACTTGGTATTATATCTAAATCAATTTAGACTAACCTATAATTTTAAGAAACGGGCTATGATCTGAGGGTACAGATCGTGCTCTCTAAAATAGATTATATCTTTATTGATTAGATATTAATTGCAGCATATTAAAAAGAGTACCAACTGTCAGATAAGTGATCAATTGAAATCTTGAAAATCCATCTCTATACTTGCAACCTTCCTTTAAATTAATTTACTTATTTATTTATTTTCTTAATTAATTAAATAGCTTTTTAATTAATTCTTAAATCCTGCTCTCAAGTTAAATTTATTATTTACATGCAATTAACACGATCTCTATGGATACGATCCCGACTCACCCTATCTATATAGTAGTGAGTTAGATTTTATTTCTGACCGCCTACGACAGCGATCAAATTTTGGCACCGTTACCGGAGATCGTGATTTAGTTGCTTTAAATAAAAAAAATTCAAAAAAAATTAATAATAATAATAATAATAATAATTTTTATAAAAAATAAATTTAAATTTTTTTTAAAAAAAATCATTGACACCACATAAGCTATGTAGGGTTTAGAGACTTAATCACAAAACCTAACAAGTAAATCTAATTAATTTAAATTTGCTTGTTTCACTTTACTTGGACATCTTGACTTTTTGCATCTCATCTTCATAAGATACTTTAAGGACGTTAAATCCAATTAAACAAGATAAGATGAAAATTTGATCATCCTTCCTCAGCCCAAAAACTACAAACCTTCATATTGCATTGACCCAAATCATAATTCTAAAATTAATTAAACATTGGCCCCTAAGGATACTCAAGCTCATTAGGACAGGGAACCCTAAGAGTTGGATCGGGTTAGGATTAGTTGAGTCAATTGGTGTCTAAGGCAAGTGGTTCAGGGACGACTGGATCCGAAGGAAGGTAGTTACTTAATTGGTTCCGTTAGCTTACCTGGCCAAGCACAATTGGTGTCTAAGGCAAGCAATGGGGGGACTCCCACCGACCTTACACTTACCTGGCCAGTTAATTGGCTGATTCTTTACTTAGAGGGCTTGAAGGTGACCTTGGCAGTTAGGAGCTATCTAGATTTAGGATAACCCTTAGTCAGGATTGATTGCATAACTTGATTGCTAACCCACAAACATCAAACCTAATTAACCTCTTTGCATCTAATTCTTAGTCTAAGGACTCTCTAGGCTCTGATCTTTAGAATTTCTTTCATCTCTTTTTATTTTATTTTTTAAAAAAAATCTAAAAAAAATAATTAATATTTTTCTGTAACTACTCTAAGGTTTAATTGTAAGGTTTATACTTAGGCACTATTCATCACAATCCGAAATTCAACCCTTAGATCTTGAAATTGAACAAACCCTTAGAATTGATAAACCTATAATTATGGCTGCACCCTTTCGCCAATTGGAGAAATATTTTACCCCTTCTTCTTATACCTATGACCCCTATACACCCATGTATGAACCTAATAGTGGTGGTATCTATAAGATTGAAAACTCCATAGATATCTGCAATAAGATATGTGAGCTCTCCCAAAAACTTGACTATCTATTGAATATGAGACACTCTCCTACCTCACCCTTGCATATGTGTGACATATGTTCGAGTCCCAACCACTTGGCTAGTGAATGTCCAGCTACATATCGATCTAAAAAATTTGTACATGAGCAGACTTACCCAACCCCAACTCAGACCAATTATTATAACCCTTACTCCAACACCTATAATCTAGGTTGGAAAAACTATTCAAATTTTTATGAGACACCACAACCAGCAACTGATTATGAACTTATTTATCCGGAAGAAACTTTTACGGCATATGATAATCAAAATATTCAGCAACCCTCTTCAGGTGCCTATAGTTCAACATTTAAAGAGAATATTTTATACATGTTAGAAACTCATACTCAATCTATAGCCAAATTAGAAATCCAAGTTAGTCAACTAACTGCTGCATTCAATAGTTGGGAGGAGGAAAAATTATCTAGTCAGCCCATAAGTGACTCAAGGGAGCAATATATGGCTGAGAGCTCCAATGTTAATGAAACCCTTATAGAAGGGCCTAGTATACAAATTGAAAATTATTTTAAGGTGGATGAACCTAAAGATGTAATTAAGAAAGCTATCCCTAGAATTATTTCTCAAGACCCAGTACATACACGTTTGAATTCTTGTAAAGTGGATAATTTTAATATAGATGGGCATACTGAAAATGAAAATACATTATTAGAGCCACGCAATTTTAGCACTACTTTTCCATGGGCTGAGAAATATGAATCAATACTTGCTCCAATAGCTTCCCCTCTAGAATCACCACCTCCTTCAGAACTAAATTCTCTCTTGGTCACACCAAAGTACGCATGTTCAGAACCAATTGACATCCTTCCAGTACCTATTACATCGTACGCAACACTTACCCCAACAATTCAATTTGTAAGCATATTAAAAGAACAAATAGAAGAAATTCTCAACAAATAAGGGCCTTTGAATGGGTTCATAAATTATTTTCTTAAAATTAGAAAACTAAAACTGACTAAGAATAGGGCTATGAGTTACTTTCTAAAGATTAGCGAGAAATTACTGAAATTCATAAATAATGGGATTGCAAGCCATCTTCTTAAGATTGGCCATCCAAAATCATTGGAATTTATCAATCCAATTTTTGATACTGGATAGGCAGAGTCGCCTGGTCTGGCTGAAGATCTTAAACTTAGCACTTGTTGGGAGGCAACCCATCATTTTATTTTTTTAGATTTCGAGTTTTCTAATTTTTATCATTTTGTAGGAAACCAATAAAGACGATCGGCCCAAGTTCGAGGGAGCACATCAAACATCCTGTATGAACCTGATGGAATATTACGAAGGATCTGCAAACAATAAACTAGGTGGTACCCTACCTTGATCAATATTTTTGTTTTTCTCTTCTTCCATTGAGGACAATAAAAATTAAGTTGGAGGGAGAATAATTAACTTTAAAACTTGTAAGTCCTCAAATATGATTTGAAATAATTAGTTTTATATATCCAAAACTTTATTTTGATTAAAAGTTAATTAGGCACCCTAATCAATGAGTGATTAACGGTCTAGATAATTTTAGAGATACTGAGGAATAAAGTATTAAGGAAACCCAATAAATGGAAGAGTTTAGACCAGACCAAATTTTAAGAGTGATTCTAGAACCTTCTTCTTACTTATCTCAATAAAAAATCTATTTCATGAGAGTTGGATGGAAAGATCAAAATATGCAAAAGTCTCCCTTAAAATTTACCAAAAAATAATAATAAAATAAAAATAAAAATATTGGTTTTCCACTGAGTAACCAGATCTCTTCGCCTAAGTAAGCATTGTGGTTCGCATAAAAAGGTGGGCAGTGTGAAAAAAAAAGGTCTAGCGTTGTCTCACTGAGTAACCGGGCCTCTTCGCTTAAGTAAGCATTGTGATTCGTGTCAAAAGATGGAGATGCAAGAATCTAAAAAAAAAAAAGGATAATAAGGGGACTAAATTGCAAGAAAAATAATAAATTCAGCTCACATCAAGTTAGAGGATTTAGAGAGTAAAATGAAAAGTTGGTGAAAGAAAAGCTCTAAAAATTTTGATGGCTAAGACTCAACCATTAATTGGGTCGAATTGGTAATCCGATGATATACCTCTTTAATGGTCTGGCCAGGTATCAATTATCTTTAGGAGTGTCTAAACCTAACTTTTAATTCAAGGTTAAATCGATATATATTACTAATCTATCTACTTTACTCGAGGACGAGTAAATAAAGCAGGTGGTACCCCTCAATAAATATTTTTGTTTTTCTATTCTTCCATTGAGGATAATGAAAATTAAGTTGGGGGGAGAATAATTAACTTTAAAACTTGTGTGTCCTCAAGTATGATTTGAAATAATTAGTTTTATATACCCAAAACTTTGTTTTGATTAAAAGTTAATTAGGCACCCTAATCAATAAGTGATTAACAGTCTAGATAATTTTAGAGATACTGAAGAAATAAAGTATTAAGGAAACCCAATAAATGGAAGAGTTTAGACCAGACCAAATTTTAAGAGTGATTCTAAAACCTTCTTCTTATTTATCACAATAAATAATCTACTTCATGAGAGTCGGATGGAAAGGTCAAAATATGCAAAAATCTTCCTTAAAATTTACCAAAAATAATAATAAAATAAAAATAAAATACTGATTTTTTACTGAGTAATCGGACCTCTTCGCCTAAGTAAGCATTGTGGTTTGCATAAAAAAGTGAGCAATGTGAAAAAAAAAGGTCTAGCGTTGTCTCACTAAATAATCGGGCCTCTTCGCCTAAGTAAGCATTGTGGTTCGTGTCAAAAGGTGGGGATGCAAGAATCTGAAAAAAAATTTAAAAAAATGGATAATAAGGGGACTAAATTGCAAAAAAGACAATAAATCCAGCTCACATCAAGTTAGAGGATTTAGAGAGTAAAGTGGAAAGTTATTGAAAGAAGAGCTCTAAAAATTTTGATGGCTAAGACTCAACCATTAATTGGGTCGAATTGGTAATCCGACGATGTACCTCTTTAATGGTCTGGCCAGGTATCAGTTATCTTTAGGAGTGTCTAAATCTAACTTTTAATTCAAGGTTAAGTCGGTATATATTACTAATCTATCTACTTTACTCGAGGACGAGCAAAGTTCAAATTGGGGGATATGATAAACACAAAATATATTTATAAAAGTATTAATTTATTAATTAATTTATCCTTATTTCTTAAGAATTGATACTTTTATTTTATCTTTTGTAGAAAAGAAGACCATGGATAAAAAGAGCTCGATTTATGGATCGCAACGAAATAAATTTCACTCAAATCGAAGCTAAAATAAAAAAGTTATGAAGCTTGAAAAATTTTAATAAAAGAAAAAAAATAGTCCGATGCACGGTAGACCGGTCGGTCGGTCCATGGTTCCTATCATAGATCGGCCAGCTCAGCAAGCACGGCGAATCAAAGCGCGCCACGTGGCAGACCTGGACCCTTAAGGGGTTCACAAAAATTCCATCGCGGCTCACAGGGGCAAAACGGTAATTTTCTTAGGCAGAGCTCTGCGTTATTGGTTGCGACGTCTGGTGCGGTCAGTCTATGTGGTCTACAGGAACAGTAATTGCACGATCCGACGATAGGTGTTCGTCCCAATCAAGATCCAACGATCCACGTCAATTCCCGATTTGATTCGAAGAGATCCAACTGATTTGCGCGATCCAACGGTCAGACAGTGAGCCAGTGAAGATCCAATGGCTAGAATTCGTCTCCGACTTGATTAAGGAAGATCTAGCACCATCCAATGGTCCAAATTCAATCTTAAGCTCGATCGAACGGCTAAAATTTAATCGGGACACTATTTAAGCTACAAAAGTCCGATTTTGAGCAAATCTGAACCATTAAGACCCAATCCGACGGCAGAAAATTACCACAAGCAGCAGAATCCAATTTAAACTCAATTTTTACTATTTTTCTCCGATCTTAACCTAATTCCTCTCCTTTTCTCTCTATAAAAACCTCCCTAAATCTTCCCAAAGCTCGGATAAGCCTCCCCTTGGGGGATTAGCCCCTCCTAAGCTTCTCCAAGTCTCTCTCCTCTCCAAAACCACCAGCAAGCTATTTCTCTCCCTGATTCTCTCTCTCAAACCTTTTTTCTTCAACCTTTTCTCTTTCTTTCTTCAACAAACCATCACCAAAGCCTGCATCTTCACCAAAGTTTCTCTCCTGCTCCGGATTCCTGTAACCAGCTGCTGCCCGGGTTCTTCAGCGAGGTTCAAGGATGAAGATATCAGCAAGAAACTCCTCGATGTCTGGCTAATCACCTAGTTCTCGGGAGATCATTGTGATCTTATTTTGATGATGTTTTCTGTTTCCCATCGTTTGTATTTCTTTTTAATTTACAATAAAGACTATTTTTAGTTATAATATTTTTATGTCTTTATTTTCTTGCAATTAATCTGGAATAGTTTATTATCCTTCGGACGAGCCGTGATCTACGGGTATGGTTCATGCTCTTGGAATAGATTATATTTGGATTAATTCTTGGTATTATATCTAAATCAATTTAGACTAGCCTATAACTTTAAGAGATGGACTATGATCCAAGGGTATAGATCGTGCTCTCTAAGATAGATTATATCTTTATTGATTAGATATTAATTACAGTATATTAAAAAAAGTACCAACTGTCAGATAAGTGATCAATTGAAATCCTGAAAATCCATCTCTATACTTGCAACCTTCTTTTAAATTAATTTACTTATTTATTTATTTTCTTAATTAATTAAGTAGCCTTTTAATAAATTCTTAAATTCTGCTCTTAAGTTAAATTTATTATTTAAATGCAATTAACACGATCCTTGTGGATACGATCCCGACTCACCCTATCTATATAGTAGTGAGTTAGGTTTTATTTCTGACCGCCTACGACAGCAATCACTACTCAACTTAAAAGTCTTCACTTTCTGATAGACATGGATTGCACAAGTTAAAGTCCAAGCCTCATGGAAATTGAGTCAAGCTTGCACTTTTGAAACCAAACAAGTACAAGCCAACAATAAAAATAGCAATATTAAAAAATTCTTTCAAAATTAGGGGGAAAGGAATGAATTCTAACTCTCAATTTTGTTGAATTTTTCTACTTCCTTCAGATTACAGACCTTCTACCTTCAACACATCCACCATTCCCTTGCTTCTCTCTTCTTGTTGTACTTCGCAGAAAAAAGAAGTTACCTATTTCAATGACCATCTCTTCAAGTTCCTGAGTTTCTTGAATTGCATATATTCTTTTCCCATGTCCTTCATTACACTTTCAGATTCTCTCGAGTATAACATGACCAGAATTAATCATCTCAACTTTGCAGTTTTTGAAATAAACAAATATAACCCAACAATAAAGATGTAGATATTATTGGTTCTTTCAAGATTAGGAAGAAAAATAATATTGAATCTAACATTCAAATTAATTGATCTTTTTGCTCATTTCAAATTATATGCCTTCTTCTACATTCCCGACATCCATCATTCTTTTTTTTATCGCTCTCCTTGTTGCCACTTCACACACCAAAGAACATGTCCATAACCCTAAAGATGCACAAGCCTCCTTGTTTCAGCAGCCACCTCTCCAAGCTATTAAGTTTCATCAAATTCCCTAATAATTCCTACACTTCTCCCAAGTTCATTACATTATCATGTTCTCTAGATTGGAAGCACCACCAGAGGTAATCATGTTGGAGCATGACATAAGGTAGTTTGGGCAAACTTGAGTATTGAAATTAAGGATACTTTAAGAGTGGCAATTAAGGATGTCATTTTAGTCACAAGCATAAAATTTTAGGCTTCAAGCCAGGTTACAGCAAAGGGTCAAGCTAAGTTATTGATGGTCTTATGCATGATTTGTATTTTCTAAAAGCTAATACTCTTTTGTTCACCCTTTTCTATTGGGTGTAGAAGGAGGCAGGGGGGTTGAAATGGACTTCCTATCCGATAAATAATGAAAAGATGCTTGAGTAAAAGGAAGTACTTATCTTGCAAGAGATCAAGCTTCAGCAGTACGGTGAAATATTTCTCCATTTTGCCATATCATGTCCAATTCCCACAATAGTGCATCGTCAACAGAAAGCATATGTATAGAACAATAAAGGTGAAATTGATGACCCTAGATGTCGCATTAAAATGGTTCAAACAACATTTTCACCAAGTGAGTGTAAACTTATTCTTCACAATATATGACCAGCCATGCCAAGTCAAGGAAATTCCTTCAGAATTGACAAGAAGCTGTTGAAAATCTTAAACGAACACTTGTGAATCTACTTGAAATGCTAAAGTATAAACAAATTCTATGACAGAAGCCCCAAGAATTCATAAACAAAGGCCGCATTTGGTCAAATACATTTTGGAGGAATATGGAAAATTATAATAAGTTTGAAGGAATAGGACTATTCCTTTTGTATGGATGGATAAGGCTGGGGCATAAGCTAACAGGATAGGTGGTGGCTTTTGTATGGAACCTATCCACCATTTAATAAAAAACAAAGTATGATAAGACAACTATTAGTACTACTTTAATATTATTACTAATATATATTAAATATTATTTAACATTATTGTTTAAATATAGAATATTATTTAATTCATAATAATAAATAATACTAAAATTTATTATTTATTAGTATCGTTATTGCTACTTATTACTTAACAATATTAAAAATAAATTAGAGTGGGATTAAAAGATACAAGGGACAAAATGGTATTTAGGAGGGTGAAATCACAATTCCACACCCCTCTATGGAATTGCTTATGCTGTCTGACCTGGGGTTAATCCTTTGTCCAAGCATAAGCAATTCCTCACCCTGTTTTTGACTGTTTGGATAGAATAAGGCAGAATAACTCCCTTTTCCATCCCTATTCTGCCTTCCAAAGTAAATCCAAAGGAACTAGCAAGTAATAATAAATAGAAATATATACTCAACTCAACTCAACTCAACCTTAATTCCAAACTAGGGGTGGCAATTGGTTTGGGTTAGGTCAGGTCGGGTATAAACAGGTCGGCTCATATGCGGGTCAAGTAAAAAAACTCTGAACCCGGACCTAACTTGTTTAATAAAGAGGTTACCCAACTCGACCTATTTACGATCCATTTATAACCTAGTTAAAAAAAATAAAGCCCGACCCATTTATGACCCATTTTTGTTTTTTTTTAAATAAAGGAGAAAAACCTACACTCAATCTGACCCATTTTTCTTTTAAAAAAAAAAAAGCAAAGAAAAAACTTGTGCTCGATCTCTACCCTTGCCGCATCTCCGTCCAACCGCCTCTCCATCCTTGCCGCGCTCTCGGCCACATCTCCGTCCTCACCCGCATCTCTGTCCACTGCCTCTCTGCCTTCGGCTTCACCCAATTAGAGCTCTCAACCACCTTCGGCTCTGCCCTTGATCGGCTCCGACAAGCCCCTATGCCTCGAGCTCCATGGCCTCGTCATTTTCTCCAAAACGGCGGTGGTGCAAAGGAAAAAGAAAGGGAGGGGAAGAGAAACCCTGTCCCTAACCATGATGGGTCGACGCCCCACCACCTCCTTTGCCTTCAAAGTCCGGACCTCCAATTCCTTCACCTTCATCGTCTTTGACAAGCCCTTGTGGTCGAGCTCCATGGCCTCGACATTGTCTCCAGAACAACAGCAGGCAAAGAAGAAGGAAAGGGAGGGAAAGAGAAACCCTTAGTCCCTGCCCACGATGGGTCGACGCCCCACCGCCTCCATCTCTAGACCTCTGATTCCTTCGCTTCGGCAAGCCCCTATGGTCGAGCTCCATGGCGGCATTGTCTCCATAACAGCGATGGTGCAAAGAAGGAAAGGGAGGGGAAGAGAAAACTACAATGGAGACCTAGGGTATTGGGATTGGTGGGACCAAGGGAGTTGGGAAAACGGTGCACCGAGTGGGAGAGCCCGTTAAACGGCCCAATTACTAGCTAATATGGTCCAACCCAAAACTATACAGGTTAAATGGGTTAAGTAGGTTAAAATTCTGAAATCTGAACCCGACCCAAATAATAAAGAAGTTAAACGGATCAACCTATTTACAATCCAAACCTATTTAGTCCATACCCAAACCTATTTATGGCGGGTCGAACATGAATCGGATTGGCAGGTCAGATCATATTTTGCCGCCCCTATTCCAAACTAGTTAGAGTTAGTTATATAAATATTTTTTCCTCCATTCCACTCTGCTGATGTCATACTTTCTGAAAAATGTAGAGAAATCAAGTCCTTATTGCTTCATCCCATGTGATTTTTTGTCTACATCCACCCCTTTTTTTCCTTCTACATGTATCAATCACTCTTTCATATTGTCACATCCTTCGGCCTATGCTATACATGTCCAAACCATGTAAATTATCTCTCTCAATTTGTGCAAACTCTGCCTTTTTACAAACGACTTTATCTCTTATTCTATCTTTCTTCTGTTACTACATATCCACTTAACATTCTCATTTCGACCATAATCATCTTGTCCATTTGTTATTTTTAACTACCCAATATTTTGTACCGCAAAGCAAAGTTGGTCGTATACCTATCCTATAATTTTTTTCAACTTGGCAAGTATTCTAGGATCCCATCCTATGAACATGAAACCATGTAAGAATAAACAAAAATATATATAATCTGTACTATCATGCACAACAAAGACTGCTACTTAATATCAACTTAACTTGAAAATTTCGTGGCTCAAAAATTAGCCTCTAGAAACAAAAACCAGTAAAGCATGCTCAATTATGATGAGTAAACCCACTCTAACTTCCTTGAAGCTCATTCCCATATCCAATTCCATTCATCCACCATCTTGTCAGATTGGACCTCGATAACCCTTTAGACCTAGTGTCCTATTTAGCGATACTGTTCATCCATAACTTCTAATAACCATAAATCCCTCATGTGCAAATAATTTTGGTCAATGAGTCAAAAATCTTTGTCAAAATTGTTAAGATGTTTTCTTTTGTCATCATTCTCTCTTTGCATATTTGGGGCTTTAGATCACCTGGTCACTTGGTTAACCTTTGTTGAAGTGGTTGCTCCGATCATGGAGAGCAAAAGCACTTTGGAATGTGTATCATGATTGACTTTATGATTAGCATGACCATGGGCACCTTATACTTGGATACACAGCATACCACTATCTCATGACCATCTTTTGGAAGTGTAAGATATGCAATGTAACAGTTAATATATACCTCCTGATCATATGGAATCTGATTCTCAGCGAATATAATGCAAATTGCTCCCGGATCGTCAAGAGGCTTGTCAACTGCCTGAATGTCCTGAAGGGATTCTGGCAGCCATTGAGGGGTTGAATTTAACTCAGTGCATTTTCCAGCTACAGCAAGTTCCTTATTAGCATCTTGTGCTCCATGGGGACACATCACTGACGTGGTAGGGCTTGCCTTATTATGGCCCACAACATCACGATCCTTATCCTTTAAGCCAAATGAAGGATAACTTGCCATATTCTGATCCATTGATTTCAGCCCATTTTGTGAGCAAGTAACTGCTATGGCATCAGTAGAAACCGGTCTGGGCTGCTCATCACAAGATCTCTCATTAATACCCTTGGCCTCATCAGCCATTTTTAACTTGCTTTCAATCTGAGCAACAGGGAAAGACGATTCTTCTCCAGGAGGGCCCTCTTCAGCTTGATATGATGAGCCTAAACTCTTGGTAGCTTTAGTACTTGCGCATTTCTTGACATCAGAGACATAAATCTCTGGATTGGTTTCATCAGTGCTGGTAAAATCATTCCACAAAGCTCGAGGAGGATCAGAAGCTTGCTCTGAATGCAGATTGGGTAAAGCAGGAGAAGTCAAACAGTCCATAGAATCAGCTGTAATCCCTTTAACCAAAATTGATGGAGATATAGGTTGCAATTGATAAAAATCCTCCTTGCTACATTTTATTTTTGTTTCACCTACACTATTAACGTCAGCTTGTATACGTTGAGGCATTTCAGCAGCTTGTTTCGAAGAAAGATCAGGTGAACCAGAGGGATGGTCACAATTTTCCAAAGGATCAGCAAGAAAAGCATCAACACAACTTGAAGGACTGCTGCAAGGTTGATCCTGGGAGGGACAATCATTGTCACCTTCTTTCTGAGTGCAAGGGCCAGACTGAACCATTGACATTGAGATAAGTGGTCCATTAATCTGTGGACTTTCTGGCAATTCTGTGGCATTGTTAGCATACCCAGGAGGGAATTTCTCAGCACTATTCAGGAGGAGATGTTGAGATCTGAATAAGAACATACATAAATATGATGATTTTAATCATCTAAAACTATTTTTCCTAGTTAGGTAACATCCAAAAAGATAAATACCTTTTCAGCCTTCTAGTGTAACTAATGTGTGGTGATGTAAACACAGGTTCTGGGGATGGAAAATTGATGTCTCCATATGCTGGCACACCAGGTTTGGCATTGACTAACGGTATAGGAGACAAATTACTAACATAGCTGGAGAAAGGAGATTCCTAGAACAGAAAGAGAAAGGAAAACCTGGATCAAAAAGCCAAAAAGAAGGGGGAAGTCCAAATCACAAGTCACCAACTGTGTTAGCATCATTGAAGGCAATAAAAACTCTAAGAGAAAGCACCAACTGCGAAATTTGAAGTGTAAAATGGTGTTCACTCGAATTTAGTTGCATACTGAATGCATAAATCTACACAATTGGAAGCTTGCACAAGTTTTTTTAAAAAAAATGCAAAAGATAAGAGTATTTTTTCGAGTAAATTGTTGACATGTTATAGGAAATCATAAGTTTTATAAATAAATAACCATTGACCAGAACCCAGAACTACAAAATGAAACAATGAAAAAGGGAGGGGTTGGGAGGGGTAAGAGGAGAAAGAAGTGGTATTGCAAAGGAAAAGCAATATCTGAATACAAGCCGCAACCACTCTCCAAGCACATTCGTCAAAAGAGCACGATCTGGTGACTGTTTGAAAAAGAAAATCTGTTAAGGAAACGACTAAAGGGAATGTTGTATTCATTCCTAAAGGTAATGCAACTATATTCAGGAATACAGTTCATCACATGACTGAAAGGACTTCCTAAAACAGAACAGAGATATTAACAAGCATCCAGAAACACAGACCCCTACTTCCAACAGCCGTTCGTAAATAAAAATCATCGTAAAAACAGAAAAAGAACATCATCAAAGAAAAATAACGCTGCTCCAACCATGGAAATGTCACTTGAAATTTCTGTTCGGCATGTGGAGATGCCGGTCTAAACTTTCACAAATTCCATGTATCGGCTTGAAATCCTCGAAAGAAAAGCTTGATCCCAAGGATTGAATCTAAAGAAGCTTCCCAGAAAACTCCAAAAGCGCTGAAACCCCACCCATCCACCTCAAAACCAAATTTTGATCAAAAGATGATCAGATCAGGATACACCCTACATTCAATCCAAAACCAATAACCCAAAATCATGAACTAATAAAAAAAAAAGAAGAAGAAGAAAAGAAACAGTAGAACAATAAAATATAGATGATAGGTTCAAAAGCCAGCAATTCCAAGATCTTCCATTTACCAATAAACAAGGAAGGTAGAGATGGAAGGAAAAGCATCTAATCCACCGTAAAACGAAGTAAAACTGTAGAAATTGATTCAAGAAAACACGATACCGTTCCACAGAAGGGCACAAGTCAGGTGTTTCAGAAAATCGCAAAAAGATAACGGATTTAAAGTGGAGAAAGGGAAACATGACAGAAAAAACAAAGAAGACTGATCTTGGTAAGAGAGAGAGGGGGATTTGGACAGCAGAGAGTGTACCTGAACCGCGGGAGCGGCGCTGGAGGCGGGCTTGGTGGTCTCAGGAGAATCCATTGGCTCGAAAGCCCTAACCCTAACCCCTCCGAGCGCGCCTTCGGCGAAGTCCGGAGCCTCCAACAACCCGATCCACTCCCATATTATACCGCTTTTTTTCTTCTCCTTTCTTCTCTTCCCATTTTTCTATAAAAAAAAAAAAAAAAAAAAAAAAAAAAAAAAAAAAAAAAAAAAAAAAAAAAAAAAACACCACGCAGGGCGATTAAATGACCGAGGGCGGGAATGCTTCGATGAATAGACACGTGGACGTGACGATCCGTGGCAAGCTGCATTTATATGGGCGCCCACATGGCTCGGAGAAAAACCGGGCCCGACCGACCATACCATTTGTTGCATGGGCTTAGAGTGAGCGACCATTCCTTGGAACACAAACGATGTAACCTTTGAACTACTGAACAATTGTGCCAAGCTTCTACGGATTGGTTTTGCTGGCAGCACCCTTTTTCCGGATTTTGCATAAAGGAGTACGTCTATTTATTCTCAAAGTAAAATCCACTTAGCAGCTGAATTGGGTCGTTTTTGTTCCCATATTGTTTTACCATTCATTTTTTTCCCTTCCATAATGCAATCCATCGATGGGTAGACTACAAATCTCTTTGCATGCGACTATGGTATTGCATGATATTTCTAATATGGAAGAGCTTTGGAGTTTCGCTGTCCCAGCAACTTTATGCTGGCGCAATCGTAAACCAGCTGTGTTATGGTTGGACAAACCATAACAGTGAATCTAGACCTTGGTATTTATGGCTTCATGCCAGGGAATGATTCAACTCACATAAAAGTGATGCCCTAATGTACGTTAATACTAGTACACTCTAAACAGAGAACACTGAGGAAAACATCGGCGGGTCGATCAGTTGATGGATCACAGTTGAGTTACAATCATCCATTCTTTCCTTCCATGCAATTGGATCATAATCATCAAACCTACTCACCCAAAAAAAAAAAAAAAAACGCAGCAATCTGCAAGATGCATTATAAAACTGATGATACCACAGTTTCACATGAAAATTATCTGAATGGTGTACAACCGTGGTATGCCATATCCCGTCAATCGCGTCAGTTCTAAACAGCTATCGAAAAATTTTACCAAGGCAACATGCGGAAAGTATGGTAGAAATTGGGCTAACCGGCCACCAGACACTGGCAACTTTACAGCTGAAAAATTAATTTGCGCACTCAATTATGAAATCCAAAGTGTTGATACCCTTAAGAGACCTACTTTATGCTTTGATCATCCCAACAGACCCACTTCGTGCTTCTTTTCCCTTTAACTAAAGGAAATTATTGGTTCGAAGTGATCGGCCGTACGGACTTTGGATTATTTAATAAAACATCACCACATTATTTGATGAGATTAAAAAAAAATCCAGCATAAATTGGATCGAAAATGGCTAACCATGGTTACTTGCAAATATTTTTTTCATCCATATTTTTCAATCAAACGGGAAGCTTTGAAATTTTGAATCACCCAATGTTAATGATGATATTTTATTGAATGATCTAAAATCCATATAGAACGGTTCTAACAAATGATTTCTATAACTGGAGAGAAAAATGACATGCTAGGAGTCATGAAAATGAGGCCTCCAGTAATAATATGCGCACCCAATTGGCAGCTCATCTCGATGGATTTAGCTTTCCAATCTACCAAGCCTAGTCCTGGAAAGGCATGCTTAATTTTATACAAGGATACTCCACCACCTAATTCAAGTATCGCACTTGCTAAATGGAAAAATATTTGTGAGCAACTATTTGGCTGCTCCTCTTCATAGACCTGCTTTCAGAAGTAGCATTTCCTAAAACCTAGCTACATTGTTACAACGGTCAGCCCCTCTTAGCAAATTTGTTTCAAGAACCGACGATTTCAGAATAAGAGAGCAACAGGACAGTTCCATGGACGAACAAAACCCCCAATCAAAATCTTGTGCGGTCATCTATATCTGCAGAAGATAAACCTCCAGCTCTACAGACCTTGGACCTAGAGAGCTCAAAGGACAGGTACAAGAACCCGGGATTTTCACAGCATAACACATCACATGCCAGGTACTTCTCTTTCCATCCAAGCTTCGCAATTCAAACAATAGCTTGCTTCCCATCACCATAAGGTGAAATTTTTCTTCATACTCCACAGGCTGTCGCAATTATTTGCATGTCACTCTTTAATTGTCGGACTTTGGGTTGCAAAATACCAACAGATGCTCCAACTAAATATTTTACAATATGCATATTTAGTTTAAAAAATATTTTATTAGACAGACAACATCCAACAAAGATTGCTGAAGATGCTCTCTAACAACCAATGGATCTGATCATCAGAGTACAGTCATGCTCCACCCTGGTTACTGTCTTGCATGATATCTGCGACCAGACCCTTGAGCTCACCCTTCTGGACACACAAGATGCAAAGATTCAGCAATGCCACAAATACCTGGTAGCTTAGCGCCGTATTCACTAGAGTGTTTTCATGTACCTGGTGCATACTAAATATAATATCAGATCCTCCAACAAACTCCCCTTTAATAAATATTTGCGGAAATGTTGGCCAGTTGCTGCACAAGATTGTGCCGCCAATCAGAATAGTTTGAAAAAACCAGCATGCAACATACCGATCATAGTTTGATTATGACTAGCTTAAAGCGGCCGCTGACATGAAATTTCTGTTCTTTTCTTCCTTTTTCTTGGTATTTTTCCACTTCAAAATGAAAATTAGTAACAAAATTTATCATTCACCCACTATTATACGTCTAGCAACTACAGCATGCGGCCAGACCAGAAAAACAAGAAGGAAATTCACAGGAATAAAAATTAATCTGAAACAGTCACAGATTCAACTCACAGGACCATTTTACCAAACAAATTTCAAAATTAAGTTAAAATGCACTATCTTCTAGGGTTTTGTAAAAGTCAGAAAAAGATATGAACTAGGGATGATAGACGAGAATAACAGATAGATTGGTAAAACAAGTCAAAATACAAAAAAAAAAAAAAAAAAGGCAATCATAATTCCTTAATAAAACCAACCTATTCAAAATAAGCACGTGGAAAGAAGTATGTGCTGTGTGATACCTAAAAAGAAATTCAGTGAAAGAATAACTGACGTTAAGAATAATCAATTTTTTCCAAGTGCAAGGTGAAGCAGCACATCATCAAAAGAAAGGCTTTTTATATTAAATGCTCAAAATTGTGATTTCTGTAGAACAGATTATCCAGGGAACGCCATAAAAATGCAAATACTTAGGCAAAATGGAATGCATATTATAGTTTGAAACAAAATCTATGTATTTCCTTTTCACCATATCGGAGCTATGGCCTCAATATAGCTAGGCATGTTGCAATTGCACCTTAAATTCATAACCATTTTGATTTTTCATAGTCAGGATAAACGCTAGATAGGAAATGAGGAATTTAAATGTTAAAGCATTAAAATGATTTTTGAGAAGATAGGCAGACTAGCTATATTTTCTGTAAGTATCGAATTGAGCCATACTATAAATTTATCCCTTTTATACCAACTAATTAATAACACCCTTGAGTAACCATGACAACATGAATAATTAAATATATAAGCAAAGGGCAAAACAACCAAGTAGTGACTCGATGAGAATCCAGTTTAGCATACCAAGGATAATGTAGTAAGCATGAGTAGGTTTTGAGAGATATTATTGTAAACATGTACCACAAATTCAAGTTTTATGTTGATATTATCCTAGCTTGCCATAAGAAGTAATTCCTTACGTATAGGCTTTTACACCCTCTTTGAGCTTGGGATCTCCTAGAATATCTCGGGCACTAATGGGGACTCCTGCAACAGTCACATCAAGAAGGTAACACATATATGCCTTAAAAGGTAATGACTATAGCATTAACAGTTAGATATATCTAGCTGCCCAAGACTTACCATATTGCTGCAGGACCTTCACTGCCAATGCACTGAATCCACAACGTGGAGCATCTGGAAGACCCTTCATATAAATCATGACAGCATTTTCCTTAACTTCCTGCCTCCCGCCACCACCCCACCCCACACCAAAAAAAAACAAAACCAAAAAAAAAAAAACAAAACAAAACAAAAGAAAGAAAAAATCAAATATTAAAACAACCAAAACATGGGCATCCTACAATCAAAATGGCTTTACAACTCAAAATGTTGATAAATGTTTAATTGTTTCCATGCTGTCTTTTTCACTGCAAAAAGAAAAAATTGAAATACCTGCTGAACAACATCTTGCACAGAGATGCCAGAACTTTTGTTTGTGGGCAGAAAGTCTTCATGTGTATCTGGATCACCACTTACTCTAGTTGAATATTTCATGCCAGGTTGAAAGGCCAATCCTAATTCTACCTACTCATATAAATTTTAATTAATTAAAATAAATAATTATCATGGAAAATGTCATTAAAACTCAAATTATAAGTATGAAGCAACAGAACACACTAATAGATTACATTACTGTCACACAAAATGTTGCTTGCATGGCACAAAGATATGAAATTGAACTCAAGAATGACTCCATACATAACAAAGTCGCTGCTTTTAAATGCATATTTTACAAGATTACAGGCTCATGCCGAATAATCCAGATGGTTATCAAATCAAAGCTTATGCTACAAACCATCTTGAACTACGTCTGAAGGGTATGCTAACATCAATTAACAGCACAAGCTCAGTGTCATGGTCTGCATCTGCAGTTTATTTAGCAATGAAGCTTGCAAAGTCGAAGACCTTACTAATTAAGATCATGGATGAGTAATCGAGTATGGCATTACATCTGCGGTCTGCAAATGGACAGTATTCTTCGCATGGTTATCCTTTCATAAGTGGTACCGATACAACTTACAGGCTCATCCTACTCTTTGATGTCATTAGGCATTGCTCTTTTAATTTCATGTTATTATGCTACAGCTCCAACAAACCCCCCTCCTCCCCTCTTCTCTTTCTTTATTTGTGGTGCTATAATCCTTAGTATGTTTTTTGCTTCCACCCACTCTTCATTGCAGATTCCAAATTGCCTGCAAACATTGTGAAATATCCCACAGACAACCCATACTTGTTTCAAGTTGCACACAGCTTTTTGTCTGCTATACTGCTTACCAATTGAACCAAAATTCTAAATGTAAAATTAACATCTCATGATCATATGATCGTGGCATGGGATACATAGCTCAGATTTCACATACATACAAGAAAGTCTCTTTATCATTTTGAGTATCCTCTAAAATTGTACCCTCTGTGATTGCAATTATCTTCAGATTAATTCTTGATGCAGGAACAAGTATGCTTTGCTAATTTTGTGCTTTAACAACAGGAGCCAATATGTGTGCATAGATGTGCTTTGTATATTAGGGAAGGACTCTGAGAGGTTGAGCTGAGGTATGAACTAATTCCATAGGTTGTTGACATTATTTAGTGAACTTGTATTGTATTAACTTGCAACCGTAAATGGGCTAACGGAAAGATTAGTAGTAGGATGTTAATGGTAGATTTATGACGTTATGCAGCTAAGATTTGATAATGAAAGAGAATTGCAAATGAAGTGGCTAACTAGCAAAGAAGAAAATGGAGCAGATCACCTACATTAAACCTTGAGTCTTCACCTAATTTTTTTCTGAAAGTCTCTTTTAGTCTAAGTTTGTTTCATTACAAGGTGGTCAACCATAATATAAACCTCTATAGAGTTACTTGCACCTATTATTTTCATAAGAAAAACCATTTTGTAGTTCCTTAAAGCAAGAAAGAAAACAAAGAAATCTCAGTCACCAAATGCTATATCCGCTTGCAGTAACAAGAAAAACATAGAGGAAATTTTTAGAGGTGAAAATAAAATATATCAAAAAATCATTTTCTTGGGTTAAGGATGGTGCAGAAGTAAAAGGAAAAGAAAAGAAAAATTGTGCAATATATGTAATGGTGAAGTGGTGATGATAGTGGTGGTGATTTCACCATGGTGGTCACAAATGTTGTAAACATGGTTCAATGAACCATCCTGAACCTCTTGATTCAAAGCTTCCCAAACCAAACCAATGGAAAACCGAGACAATTAGCCCGGTCAGCCCCACCAAAGTGCTCACGACCGCTCAGAGCATGCCACTGCTCGATGCTCGCCCTCTCCCCCTCCCCGACATCACCGATTAGCATCCACCCTCTCTCCCTCTATCGGCCTTAACTCTACAGCCTAGGATTCCCTCCCCCTGATGATGATGAGAGCTTTCAAGCCCTCTCCCTCCTTTCCTTCCTCTCCCTCCCTCTCTAACCCTCTCTCTCTCTCTCTCTCCTCCCTCCCTCTCTGGCTTTCCTTGTTTTGGTGCACCCTGAAACAGCACAAGCGTGGACACATACTATGCTGAACTAGTCACCAACCAGTATGCCCCTCCATATCAGTTTGGCAAGCCTTGATTGTAGAGGTCATGTTGGTATTAATGGCAGCAAGAAGGCAGGGTGGTGGGTGGAAATAGTGATAATTGGTAGTCTTGAAATGGCGCTGCTTGTGATGCCAGCAGCAACCATGGTTGCAAAAACAATAGCAACAGCATGGTGGTGGAATACACAACTCATCAGTAGGGGAGTAACATTTAGAGAAAAGCAAGCATTAAAAATTGATCACAGATAACATAATTAGTTTGGACTGCCATAACAAGATATTGGTTCCTTACTATTATTGCCAATCACTAGAAAAGGAATTGTTTCTAGAAGATTTGGCCAGTACCCACATGGGTGTTTAGAAGGCAATGAATTACCAACTCAGTTAATTCACAAACACAATTCTTACCAAATGCTAATAAAAAACCAAGGACAACAGCAAAGAAGACTGCCATCTTACTGGGATTCTGCAGGATACATGTCATTTACAAGAATTTGACTATTTATTTCAGTATAGCATCTATTGCAATCAAGCTCAAGGTATTTTTATTCACTGTTATACCAAATACCTCTGGCATGATTTCTGCCTCTTCATTCATAACATGACCATTGGAAAAAGATACTGGTAGCCAGGAAAAAGATTTTGGGTGCATAAATCACAAGTAAAACAGAAACTTCTATTCTCTATGCATGTCAAGTAACAGCTATAAGTTAAAGAAAATAATTTGCTGGCACCAGAAGGTTGGCTATATAAATATTAAGTTATCTCCTGATTAAAGTAGTAGTAATATGAAACTCAGCCCAAGATTTAAATTCAGCATACCTTACTACCATTTTTACGGGTCTTCAAAATTTCAGCAAAGTATCCTCCATTTAATTGATCCAAACTGCACTACAACATATGAGAACTGACTGTTAAATGTTCTTTATTTATAGTCGTATAACTCAAACAGAAGCTTGTTTTTTTTTTAAAAAAAATTCTTCCTGAAATTGCAGTAGATATGTCAAAATGAGTACTGACCATGGAAGAAAACATATAAATAAAGATAGGCAACTATCAGCAGCGGCTACCACAATCAGACTTGCTAACAAACTGTAAATTAGAAACATAACTAAAATCTGCTACTAATTAAGGCTTTGCAAGGCATATTGATAAGATCGATTTATTTTAGATCGTGCACAAATAGACTATCCCGTTGCATCAAACAAAGAGAATGACAAAAAAATTAGCCGCGCAAATATTACACATCAAAATTCTATGCTCTTCACAAGAAATTGAAAACAATTCAAGTAACAATAAACACCCCAGTAAAAGCAAAACTCACATTGTCTGTGTCAAGATACATTCCTAATTGTAAAAATGGATCCCAGTCCTTTCAGTTCTTTCACTTTGACTCTATCTAGTAGTTCATTTGTTCAACAACACTAATTGGATACACGCAATCAGACGCACCAAGAAATTTAATGGTGATTTCCCCCAAAAAGGGTATCCTATTTCTTTTCCAAACCAGAATATATATGAAATAGCAGCGATATGATAAAGTCAAGGAATGAACTCAAGTTGATGGGGTAGAAAGACAAGGAGAGAGAATTGTCCTCAGTCTTCAAGTAAATATTTCCACAAGAATCTAAGTGTGACGTGTACAGCAGAGAGATGCTTCTCGAGTACTACATGACCCCTGCATGTCAATGAGTCACTGGGGGAAAAAGAAAATCACAAAACCAAAGTAAAGCCACCAATATTGTGACGATAGAAAAGAAGTGCAACAACATAGGGAAATCACAGTAATGGTGAAATCTTGAAGTGGATGTGGCGTAAGACCAGAAAAGATTCTTCAAAGAATGAGAGTGTCGTACCTAAAAAGTTGCTATAGCAATGTAATTCGAAACAAGGCATCTAAAAATGAGTGTGTTTAACCAAAGATTGCCATGTGATCAAGGAACAAAAGAAGTGAAAAAACTGAAGTCATAAAATATGAAAGATGAAATCTTGATCATAAAGAGACCACGAGAACATAGGACGAGTGTGCTCAAGATGAGATCCTGAGGCCCAAAAAAAGTCCCGAGAGTGGCAATAAAGATAAGAAAACGTCAAATAGATACAGATATTAACCGGGTATGGTTCTTGACCAAGAATGCACGGCCATGTAAAACAAATATCCAAAATTAAAAAAGCACAATGATGTAAGGAAGGGCTAGTCATAGCATCAAGAAAAAGGAACTCACTTTATAGGACGTTCCTCGTCGATAGCTTCCGTGTTGCCAATCTTCACAGAAAAAGAAAAAAAAAAAAATCCAAATTTCAGGGGCCCGTTGAAGCTGACGAAAGAGAGGCAATCTAGGGCTTTGAAAAACCTGGTGCACATCGATGAATTTCCTCGAGACCGCCACGAATCGGAGATTGGAAGGGAGAGATCCCTCGCCGCATCCAAGAACGAGGTTCTTCTCCAGCGGACGAATCGCCGGAGCGGTGACGGAAGCGGAACGGAGCGCCAATCGCCGAAGCATCTTCGCAGGGAGAGATCGAGCTCAAAACCCTAACCCTAAAACAGGAAAGGAAGGAGGAGGAAGAGGGAACAGGAAAGAGACGGAGGAACCCCAAGGTTTCCCGTCTAACGCTCGATAGACTGAAAATCAAACAGGCTTCAAGTCGAAGTCCCCTGAATAAATTCCCTCATCCAACGGGGATGAGTTAGTTACCAAATTCTTTTATATAAAAAATTAAAAAATAAGTTATTAATATTAATTTAAAATTTATATTTATTATATGTATTTATGTAATTTATAAAATCTATAGGATTAAATTAATGATATTAATAAAACTGTTTATCTCATCTGAAAAAACTAATTTACTCTTGAGCAGGAAAGAGGATACATATGTTATTTTATATCTTCTGTTGGGGATAAATCCCGCTTCCATCGAAGTCCATCTTGATGCTTAGCCTAATGCAATCGGAAGAGCTTTTTTCAGCGGCCAAACTTCTCCCTCAGTCTGACTTCTATAGGAGCCGAACTCCTTGCATATCCCTTCTTCAGTCGGACTCCTATAAGAGCCGAACTTCTTTCGGATCTCTCCTTCAATCAAATTTCTATAGGAGCCGAACTCCTTTCGGACTCCTCCTTCAGCCAAACTCCTTCCGGATCTCTCATTTAGTCGAATTCCTACATGAGCCAAACTCCTTTCGAATTTCTCCTTCAGTCAGATTCCTCCAGAAGTCGAACTCCTTTCGGATCTCTCCTACAGTTGGATTTTTATAGGAGCAGGACTCCTTCCAAATTTTTTCTTTAGTCAAGTTCCTCTGGGAGCCAAACTTCTTCTGGACTTCTCCGTCGAACTCCTTCCAGATTTCTCCTTCAGCTAGAAGAAGGGCCCTCTGTTTCTAAGGTACCCTTGTTCTTAAAGAAGTGCTCAGTCGATCCTACCAATTTTCTTCTTCAAGATCTGAGCCAGATCCATCTATTCCTGCTCTATCATCGACGCTTCAACCACCATCTCCATCAGCGGTCATGGTAGATTCAGAGCAGTTTAACCTACTGATGCAGCAGGTTCAGGGCCTCACCGAAATAGTGCAGATCATGCGGCAGCCTCCGACAGTGATTCTGCCAAGAAATCCACCATCAGGATGTTAAGAACTGGCCCTAAGGAAGAGCATTTGGCATAGCATACCCATCGCCCTTGGAAAGGAGAAATAGAGAGCAAAAGATCCTTGCTTGGATCATGGTTCTTCTCCGAAAGGGACCTTCCCCATCCACAGTCGGAAGTCTTCCAAGATCTGCGATCGAGTTGACGTTCTCGATCAGAAACTGTGGAAGATGGATCGACGAATTGAGGAGCTCGACCACAACGCCCCAGCTCATCATGACGATGTCCACACCGATTCTTCTTTCTCTCTCTGAATTATGCAAGAGCCCGTTCCGCCGAACTTCAAGCTCTTCTAATTTGAAAACTACGATGGAACCTCTGATCCGATTGATCACCTGAAAGCCTTTCGGATCATGATACTGCTCCATGATGCACCAGACGCTATATTATGCCGAGCTTTCCCATCTACCTTAAAGAGAGCAACAAAAAGCTGGTACTCGGCATTTAAGCCAGATACGATCTTCTTCTTTGATCAGATGAGCCATCAGTTTGTGGCTCACTTTGTCAGCAGTCGATGTCCGTGCCGAGGTTCGGATTTTCTGATGAACAACATCAAGCAGAAGAAGAAAAAATCTATCTAGGATTATATCATCCGATTTAATGCTGCTGCGTTGAAGGTCCGGAACCTGGATCAGTCAGTTGCGATGGCCGCACTCAAGGGCGGCCTTTAGAAGAACGATTTGTTGTCCTTCCTAGAGAAGAAGTACCCCAAGAACTTTGCCAATCTGCTAGATTGGGCCAAGAAATATGTCCGTACGGAAGAAGCCTTCAAGTTGAAGTATGAAGAAGCCATAGGAGAGCGGCAGACGGGCGAGTGGCAAACCCACGGCTGATGGAGGATCGAATGAAGTTCGACCAAGCTCACAAACTCCCTTCGAGCGCAAGCGAAGCCAAACTCTCCCTCGAGCTTGTCATCAAAGAAGCCCCGACAGAAGGGCGCGAAGAAGTTCTCCCCCCTGAAGGTTTCACAACTACGCCCCCCTCAATGCTCCACAGACACCGGTCTGAAGTAAGTCAATGGTGCTACCGCAGCTAGAACCACCAATGAGGGAGGAACAACAAGGAGATCGGTCATCTCCCGACATCATCAACGCTATCTCTAGGAGGGCTTAATACTTCGGTGAGCCGCCATCTCTCAGCCTCAGAGCCAGGAGAAGCTTGCCCTGAATTGGGAAGGCCTATATGAAATAGAAGAGGTCGTCCGGCTCGGAACTTATCATCTGAAGAAGCTCGGAGGAACAATACTACCATGATCTTGAAACTCAGAGAATCTAAGAATATACTATCGGTAATTTTTCTTCAATAAAACTCCTTCATTTCAACATTATTGTTTCTTAGTGCAAAAATTATGTGTGATAGGAAATAAGCAATTAAAAGTGGTCATGTTAGAAACAGGAGAAGAACCTCATCATAATATGAGCAAAGTCGAAGGCCTCATTTATTTTAGACGAAATGAAGGAAGAGGCCATAATAATGACCCTTATGTGCCCCCACAGCTCGTTAGGAATAAGAGGAGAACCTCGTTCTAATGTGAGCAAAGTCGAAGGCCTCGTTCATCTTAGACGAGATGGGGGGAGAGGCCCTGACAATGATCCTTATGTGCTCCCATAGTCCGTTAGGAACAGGAGGAGAATCTCATTCTAATGCGAGCAAAGTCGAAGGCCTCGTTCATTTTAGACGGGATTAGAGGAAAGGCCCCGACAATGGCCCTTATATGCCCCCACAGTCTGTTAGGAACAAGAGAAGAACCTTATCCTAACGCGAGTAAATTCGAAGGCCTCGTTCATTTTAGACGGGATGAGAGGAAAGACTCCGACAACGGCTCCATTATGCCCGACAACAATAAGAGATAATATCTCCTTCAACCTCGGCTGGAGATGTGATCTTTTCCGAGCTTCAATATCTACATCAATAGGAGATAAGATTTCTTTCAACCTCGACTGAAAATAAGATCTCTCCCGAGCTTCAACGTCTACATCAATAGGAGATAAGATCTCCTCCAACCTCGATCGAAGATAAGATCTTCTTCGAGCTTCAACGCCTACATCAATAGAAGATAAGATCTCCTCCAATCTTGGTCGGAGATAAGATTTTCCCCGAGCTTCAACGTCTATATCAATTGGAGATAAGATCTCCTTCAACACTCAGCTGGAGATAAGATCTTTTTCAAGCTTCAAAGATTACATCAACAGGAGATAAGATCTCCTTCAACCTCGGCTGGAGATAAGATCTCTTCCGAACTTTAACGTCTACATCAATAGAAGATAAGATCTCCTTCAACCTTAGCTGGAGACAAGATCTCCCTCGAGCTTCAACTTTAACGTCAACCTAGGTCAGAGATAAGATCTCTCTTGAGCTTCAACTTTGACATCAACCTCGATTGGAGATAAGATCTCCTCCGAGCTTCAAATGTCTACGTCAACAGAAGATAAGATCTTCTTCAACCTCAACTAAAGATAAGATCTCCCCCGAGCTTCAACATCTACATCAATAGGAGATAAGATCTCCTTCAATCTTGGCTGGAGATAAGATCTCCCCCGAGCTTCAAAGGTTACGGCTTGGCTTGACCGTGTGTTCTCTCTTGGTCGGGTCGGAGGCGAAGACTGGCTAAGTTCATCATTCAATGGTGAGGTGTTCATATAAAACAAGGCGTCGCCCAACGAGTGGCGGATTTGGAGTCTCGCTTGGATGCTGGGGAGATCCATAGATCTGGATAGAACAGCTCAAGGAGTGCTTAGGTGTCTGTCGCGTGACTTGTCCCTAAATCCACAGAAGTCTCAGTTCTTAATGAACTAGGGACGGCTACTAGGACACAAAGCCATTAAGGATTACGAGGGGACCCGTGAAGGTGATCTTGGAAATAACGACGCCTGTGAATGTGAAAGGAGTCAGATCCTTCCTGGGACACGTTATAATCGGCATTTTAGAAATGATTTTTCTATGTATCCTAAACTTGCTTGTTATTGAATAAAGGTAGTCAGTTTGTTCTTCATGGCGCCCTAAAGGATAAATTCACATCAACAGGAGATAAGATCTCCTTCAACACTCGGCCAGAGATAAGATCTCTCCTGAGCTTTGAAGTCTACATCAACAGGAGATAAGATCTCCTTCAACCTCGGTTGGAGATAAGATCTCCTCCGAGCTTTAACATCTACATCAACAGAAGAAAAGATCTCTTTCAACCTCGGTTAGAGATAAGATCTTCCCTGAGCTTCAACGTCTACGTCAACAAGAGATACGATCTTCTTCAACCTCGACTGAAAATAAGATCTCCCCCGAGCTTCAGCTTCTACATCAATAGAAGATAAGATCTCCTTCAACCTTGGTTGGAGATAAGATCTCCCCCGAGCTTCAAAGTCTACGTCAACAGAAGATAAAATCTTCTTTAATCTCGGTTGGAGATAAGATCTCCTTCGAGCTTCAACGTCTACATCAATAGAAAATATGATCTCCTTCAACCTCGATTGGAGACAAAATCTCCTCCGAGCTTCAACTTCAACGTCAACCTCGGTTGAAGACAAGATCTCTCCCGAGCTTCAACTTCGACGTCAACCTCGATTGGAGACATGATCTTCCCCAAGCTTCAAACATCTACGTCAATAGGAGATAAGATCTTCTTCAATCTCGACGGAGATAAGATCTCCCCCAAGCTTCAACGTTTACATCAATAGAGGAAAGATCTCCTTCAATCTCGGTCAGAGACAAGATCTCTCCCAAGTTTTAACTTCAATGTCGACCACGATTGGAGACAAGATCTCTCCCGAGCTTCAACTTCAACGTCAACTTTGGCCGGAGATAAGATCTCCCCTAATCTTCAATCTGAACTAGTGCAGAGCCCTAAAGAGGACTTCGGTAGTTGCTTTTTTTATACTCCCTTCGAATCTCAAACTCGAAAGTGGAGGAAACTATTGTTGGAAATAAATTCCGCTCCCGTCGAAGTCCATCTTGATGCTTAGCCTAATGCAACTGAAAGAGCTTCGATCGAAAATTCTCCTCCGACAGTCGGACCCCAATCGAACTCCTCCAGCGGCTAAACCTTAGCCGAACTCCTTCAGCTGATCGAACTCCTCAATGGCCAAGCTCCAGTCGAACTCCCCTAGCGACCGAACTCCTTCTGAACTTCTGCCTCAGTCGGACTCCTACAGGAGCCAAACTCCTTCCAAATTTCTCCTTCAGTCGGACTCCTATGGGAGTCAAACTCCTTCCAAATCTCTCCTTCAGTCAAATTTCTATAAGAGCCGAACTCCTCCTCTAGCCAGACTCCTCTAGGAGCCGAACTTCTTTCGGATCTCTTCTTCAGTCAGATCTATAGTAGCTAAACTTCTTTCAGACTCTTCCTTCAGTCAAGTTTCTATAGGAGCCGAACTTCTTCCGAATTTCTCCTTCAGTCGGATTTCTTTAGGAGCCAAATTTCTTCCGAACTCCTCCTTCAGTCAAATTTCTACAGAAGCCGAACTCCTTCCGGATCTCTCCTACAGTCGAATTTCTACAGAAGCAGGACTCCTTCCGAATTTCTCCTTCAATCAAGTTCCTCCAAGAGCCAAACTCCTCTCGAACTTCTCCTTCAGACGGACTCCTCCAGAAGTCGAACTCCTTCCGAATTCCTCCTTCAGTCGAATTTTTACAGTAGCCAAACTCCTTCCGGGCTTCTCCTTCAGTTGAATTTCTATAGGAGCCGAACTCCTTCTGGATTTCTCCTTCAGTCGAATTCCTCCAGAAGCCAAACTTCTTTCGGACTTCTCCTTCAGTCGAATTTCTTCAGCGGATTGCTTTCAGATTTCAGCTGATGTTCCTCCCGGATGATCTCTTCTAGCCGTATCTCCTTTAGGAGTCCGAACTTCTCTGAAATTGATGTATGTCAGAGCTCCTCACTGACCAACGCCTGCTTCAATCTCAACGAATGGTCACTATCAGTCTGACGACGCCTCTTCCTCTCCATACCAAACCCCACGTAGCTCCGAGCTTAGTATGGAATAGGTACGACTGTCGCTATCAGTCTACTACAGACGGCGCTACAGACAGCGCCCCTTTTCGTGACAGACTCCATCAGATCTCGAGCGGTCCGCTACCAAACGGCTGCAGCTGTCACTATCAATCCGCTACAAGCTCCGTCTATAAAAATGACCCTCCAGATATGTTTTCTCTAAGCTCTCTTCTCCTTCCTAAAATTCTTCTGAACTCTTTCCTGAGCACTCCATTTCTTTTGACCAGAAGAGCTGACTTGATCATCGGAGGATTCTATCGGAGCCACCACCACCGACTCCGAACGGAACTTTATTTTGCAGATCACCGACGGCGATCTCGTCTTTCTCGACTCCAGCTCGATTCGGCGTCAACCAGATTCTGCACCAATATCCTCAAATGGCCGTTATTTTTACCTAAAACTATTTTGGTTATTTTGATTTTTTTTTTTTAACGTGGCATTTGATTTCTATTTAATGTTAATGATCTAACTAACATATGTTGCATTATGGACTAAAATATCTGATAAAAATAAATCTCAAACAGATTGCATAGAATTTTTTTTGTACTACTAGATGTAAGTGTAATTTACCTCCAATCTTATGAGAGTTTTTATAATTTACTTAAAAGAATTAAAAGATCACTTTTACTTTTTAAAAAAAATATTATAACTCATCCTACTAATCCTAAGCATTTCAAATAAATAGTGAATAATTTTAACTAATGTTTAGCTTATTTGGAGATGATTATCGATAGTTAAATCTACCCTATTACTAATTAGCTTTTTTTTAATTTTGGTATACAACGCCATTGTACGGTCCTGATATAAATGAAGCCACGATAATCAAATACAACAAATCATGCAACTAGAGGGCACCCTTAAGGAGGACTCCCAAATCAGCAAAATTGGTATGGTTCACCATGTATAAGTAGCATCATTCGTCTCTTCGTAGAATCAAAATGTGAGGTCAAATCTTTCAAGACCGGATGAATGTCATCAGGAGCAGTTGACGGTCTTGAGATCCAAGAAATTAACAATTTGAAATCCCCTTCCGAAACAATGTTAGAGGCATCGAGGACTGAAATGAGCATTCCCAAGCTCCCTAAGTCCTGTTAATGATCCTAAACAAACGCGAACATGTAACCTTTCACTGCCAGTAGCCTTCCAGCTAGCTGTTGGCTGTCTGAAACTTCATTTCCAACGCTCTTTGTCACTTCCCTTGCACCACGATACCCAACTGCTGGTCAATATACCTCCTCGTATATCCCCACGGGTTGGCGTATTAAAAGTTAATTACGATGGTGCTCTAAATCATCATGGACAAGCCGGTAGGATTTTTGTTAGGATGGCAATTTTATTCAAGCTGCCGCTGTATATCCGATCCAAATGAAATAAATTTTATCCGATCCAATTAAAATCTAAAATGGATATAGATTATAAAAAAAATATTCGAAGCGGATTCGAATCGGATACGAATAATAGTATGCACCAATTCAAACCTAATTTGATATAATTTTAATATATATTTTTATTTAAAATTATGATGATTTTATATTATTTATATGTATCCGATTCGATCTGATTAATCTCTCTTATATATCTTATCCGTATTTCTACTAAACTCGATCCGAAGCGAGTATGGAATGGATATGGATATAGAATTTTTATTTTTAAGATAATTCAATTCATATCTAATCGGTTGCCATTCCTAACCTTTTATCTTTTGTGGCTCTTTAGGGTTCTTGTTGGTACGATAGGTTTATGATGGAACTGAGAGGCGCCTCGAAAGGTTACATCATGCCATCACTATGCATGCTCAGGTTATTTGGATGGAGGGAGATTGTCTCTTGGAGTATGACTCATATATGGTGTCCATACCAGCTGGCATTTCTATCTAATTAACATTTAGCAAATGACTTCGTCCTCACTAGTTTAAATATTGCCCATACATTTCTTGAGAGGGTAATCATATGGCAGTCCGTACCGTAGAAATTGCAACGAGTGATGTCGTCTCTTTGTTTTGGTTTCAGACTTTATGCAGCCATGTCGTGGTCAGCATTAGCCGAGTCTCAGTTTTCCTTGTCTTTATGCAACCAGCAACAATGTCTCCAATAGAACTAACATTTAAGAGTAAAAGCTACACATGAGACTTTCTAAGCAAAAATTGCCGTCCAAAATAGAATGCAAAATCTGATATAAGAAATCACCCCCATTGTAGAAGAAGTCTCCGTGAAGTCCCAACAAATTAAGTCTGCAGCATGTGCTTTGAGGGAGATCCTTTTCGCCTTTTATTCATTTAAGAAAAAAAAAAAAAAAGCTTAAGTAACTTGAAAGTATTGCTCAAAAAGTTATTCAGCCTGTGTGGTGTTTTCGTATATATATTGTTCCCTTTGACTTGGCACCTTGTGGTGTGCTATTCAATGAAGCAAATTAGTTGGTGCAAGATGCCTGGGTGAGTTTTTTTGAGTAATTTTTTGGCGTCATTGTAGCATTGCTAAGAAAAAAAAGAATTATTTCCTACATTCCTCGTTGGACTTTTAGCTACTTACGGATCCTTCAATTCTAGACAAATATAGAATTAAACTACAAAATGTTTCTTTTTTTTTTTAAAAGAAGGGCTCTTGCAGATCACAACGTCACTTGTGTAATAAAAAGATTGCAAATATTTTGCAGCAACTCATATGAAGAATGTCGAGGAAAAAAATGTTATTATTAGTGTCCTAACTGGACTTATAATAATTTATAGATCTCTCTGGAAAAATCAAGCAGAAACTGGGGACAAATTATTCTTCGACTGCAATACTCCTAAGTCTCTACGGCCTCAGCTTTTTCATGTTTCAAGAGCCAAACATAAAGATCCCAAGCACTAGGCCCATGGAAATAATTGAGGATGGACGATATGCATCAGGCAAGAGAAAAAGTTGGCATGGGATTTAGCCGTGGCGGCATTGTGATGTAAGTCCATCAGGTAGCTCGATCTTATCGGCACTGGCACCTACCCAGCATCTACAGTGAAGCATCTGGAAATAAGTTTGTGATTGGGTTTCAGTACGAGTACGTAGGCAAAAAGAGGCATCAGCCTCCATGCAAGTTCAAATTCAATTTAGAAGCTTATATTTATCTGCATAGAAAGTAAGTATTGCATTAAATTTACATATATAAATCAAAATTTTATATTTAAAAGTAAGCATCAACTGTGTTTCTGCTTTATCATTTAGTTTGAACCTTGGTTTAGCCTTGCACTCGTTGGATTGGTTTGGTTTACATCCAATGTTTGAATGACTTGGTCTTGCTATATCAGTCTTGAATTTTGGAAATTGCATCGGATTAGTTTGGGTCTGGTTCAAGGAATCAACTTCGAATTTTCTGGGCATGCCTGCCTTCCACCTCGGGTTCCAACAAGCGAGAGCAGAAGAGAACTGTGTGGGAGCATCTGTTTGTGGTTGCTAAAAGACGCTGGGAAGAAGAAAATGACGGAAGAGCTAGCATCTGATTCTACCAAGCGGAGTCTTAGGAAAGATATAGACAAGACCTTGTCTTTAGATATGGCCTACTGAATTAGTTGTTTGTTACGCACGGACTTGTTGTCTTTAGATTTGCATTTAATTATTGATATGCCTTTTTAGTTATGTTTTTAGCAGGCTTGGATTCATTCAAGTATGCTAGTTTCCAATGTATCAGTACAGGCATCATACAAGCTCATAAACCTCAATACACACATGATAAGACCATAGAGAACTAACAAAATATAGGCGTCTTTGGTTTGCAACCAGAATTAAAATTAGCATAGGAATCAAAAAGGTCATTGTTCACGCTGAGATATAGCTGTCGGTCAGAGTGGCTATAGAGGTGGCGTGCCCTTCCGAAGAAGCAATCTGTAAAAAATTCTAACCAAAGTTGGCTCTGATAGAGAGCTTTCGATACTCAAGTCAATCTCAAACAATAAAAGAGAAGGAATGAAGAGAGAAAGTTCATATGTAGAGCTTCCCCTCGTAAAAAATATAGCGGGAGGCTTGATATTTTATCTTTTGAGCCTTTTTAGAATCTATCGATAGCACTCCATCTCTTAATAAGTGGATGAAAGGATTCATCCAGTAAAATTCATCATAAACTTGCAGTACTTAAATCGGATCCCATTACTACAAAATGAGACTATGACAGCACATAATATGGCAGCGGTTTCGAAAATCGCTATCATAAGTTCTATGGTAGCGGTTATATAGAACCACTATTATAGGTCTGACCTATGGTAGTAGTTATTGTCAACCACTGTTATAGTTTGATCTATAATAGCGGTTTTATATGGTTGACAATAACCATTGCCATAGGTCAGACCCATGATAGTGGTTAATCAACCACTGCCATACATGTCGGACCTATGATTGTAGTTAGCAATAACCGTTGCAATAGACTAAAACCTATAGCAGTGATTAGATATAACTGCTGCTATAGGTCCGATTTATGGCAGCGATTTGGTTTAATCGCTACCATAGGTTCGTCTATTGCAGCGGTTCATTGCAACCACTGCTATATTATTTTCTATTTTTTTTAAAATATTATATAATTTTAAAATTTAATACATATTTTTATCGTTCATTATCTTAATAATTATCATTAGAATGTCATCACAAAAGATCGCCTCGATCCAATGACCCTAATTTTATCGATCAGTAAAATTCAATTTCGACGATCACGAACGATAGTATGATGATCTGATAGATGGAGACCATCGATGGATTCAAAAATCTATAATGATGATCTTGGTGCTATTTATATCATACTATCAAAGTTTCACTTCAATCGGATATCATTATCATGGTTGATTTAATACATAATAATTTTAACTATTAAATGAGAAACAAGTGATCAAAGGACTGGACGGTGTCCAATTATGAGATATTTTTTTAAATAAATAATCTTGGCTACTACTTTAATTATTTTATGGTGATGATCATAAAATATAAATTATTTCTTTATGAATTATTCATGTTAAGCAAATTTTGCAAAAGTACAAGCATAACTACTAAAGGAGTTTAAGAACTAGTATCGAGCGACGTATAGTTTTGGATAGTTCTTAAATCCGTAGTTTAAATTTTATGATCATCATCATAAAAATGATTAAAGTAGTAGCCAAGATCGTTTATCTAAAAATTTATTCATAATCGGATGTCGTCTAGTCCTTTAATCATTTATTTTTCATTTAACGATCAAAATCATCCTATACTAAATCGACCATGATAACGATATTCGATTGAAGTAAAATTTTGATAGTATGATACAAATGCCATCGAGATCATCATTATAAATTTTTGGATCAATCGATGATCTTTATCTATCAGATCATTATGCAGTCGTTCGTGACCCTCGAAATTAAATTTTATCGATCAACATAGCTAGGACTATCGGATCGAGGCAGTCTTTTGTGATGACACTCTAACGATAATTATTTAGATAATTAATGATGAAAATAAACTTTAAATTCTAAAATTATACTATATTCAGAAAAAAAAAATATAAAAATTTCATATTTGAATCTATAGCAGTGGTTAGCAAAAATCGCTGCTATAAGCTTATTGCAGCGGTTGTTAACCGCCACTATAGTTTTGACCTATGATAGCAGTTTTAAAAATCGCTATCATAGGTCCAGTATAAATTTTTGGTTCGCACCAAATCCTTCATCTTTCCGGCATAAACTTCTACTCTCTCTCTACCCAAGCCCTAGCTACCCTCCTTGTCGTCGACTCACCCCTCCGTCGACCTGCCCCTTCGTCGACCACCTCCCCACCCTTTCGTCGGTCGGCCGCCTCCCCGCCCGCCTCCCTCTATCTCTCTTCTCTCTTCTCGCCTTGTCTCTAGCTACCACCCCACGTCGGCACGCTCGCCGCTGCCCCCTCCCCCAACCCCACCATCGGCTTTGGCTCCCTTGACTCTCTCTCTCTCTCTTCCTCAGTCCCACGCCAGCTCCCTCCCTTTGCCGCCATCCGCTCCCTCAGCTCCGACACCCCCTTCCCTCTAGCACCACTGTGGGCCCTGCCTCTCTTGGTCCTGGCCCTCCGCCGGCCTGGCTTGCCTCCAGCCTGCCCCATCGGTGGCCCTCTTTATGTTAAAAAATGCATTCCAAAATCAATCGTCAATCTATTGACAGTTGAGCTATCTTATAATTATAATTAATTTATTAATAAATAAAATATTTATTTTGATATTTTTATTATAAGGTATACATCTTTTAATGAATTTCATTGTTGTGATGAAGTCCTTAGAATTATTTAGTTTTGATAAAAAAATAATTTATCAATTAATCCTTAAAACTATTCACGACTAAATAATATGCTATTAATTAGAACGACAATATTTATCGAGCATAGGTCATTGTATGCCATATAGGTAGGTTGTCCTCTTAACTAAGGAGTGTTGAGATACTGGTATGACATACAAGTGAGATGTATGGGTATATCATTATTGAACATGATCAACTTTAGAGCATTCTGCTGTCGAGAATTGCTTTAATGGGATATAGATATAAATGTCCATTAAACCTAAGATCACCACAGTAGCTTGCAAGCAACTCATTGTGCTTTAGTACCGGACTAACTGAATTTCTAATTCAGTGATAGAAGATTTTGAGCATAATAAAGTACTTGCAAAGTTCGTGAATGATCAAAATGGGATTGACCACTCCAAGAGTTGGAGAAGAATGCATCATTGTATTTCAATATAGCAAAAATCTTGATCAGGATAATCCATGAGATGGATTTGATATTTTGAAATACAATGCGAATGATCTAATCAGGGTTGATAGTTAAACTCTGAGATGTCCTATGAGCATTTTGGTCAAGAGGATGAATTATACAAAAACTATATCCATATGGGTTCTAAGGATGTTATTCTACACTTTCAATCTATCCAACCGTCAGGTACTATTGCTAGATGGTCACTTCGATTGGTATAAAAATTTATTTCTATCCTATCAGCTTAGATTCGAATCTATGGGATCACATATATAAAAGTTTTCGATTTGATCGGATGGTTAATCGATGATTAAGAATCGTTCTAGGGTTAAACATTCAATATGATTAATATTTGACCTAGTGCAAGTATTGCAGGAGGATCGATTAGCAATTTGATTGCTACTTGCTTAATTTGATTAAGTCAGAGGGATGAGATTAAGTTTAATTAAAGATAATATAATTAGCTTTGGTTTGACTTGATTGAATCAAGTCCAATTGATTTATTGGATCAGCAAATTGCAAGAAAGAACTAGTCTTAGTTCAATTAGAACTTATATCAACCCAATTTCTAATTTAATTAAAAAATTAAATATAATTTAATCTAATTTAATTAGATTATTAGTTGGACTAAAATCTAATCTAATTAGATTAATTAAATTTTAATTTAATTTGGTCCAAGGATCAAGTTGGACCAAGTCAAACTAAGAGTTCTAGTAAGACTAGGACTACTATCTCTATGCGCCACCTTAGCCCCAAGCCACCCCCACACCATTTTTTTTTTGATTTTTTTATGGAAATATTTCTCTCCAGATGTTCACGCGTGCCCTTTTACTTCTTTTGTCTCAAATATGGTATTTAGATATTGTGATCAAGTCAAAAGAATAGTTTGAGTTGATTTAAACTCTATGAGATAGAGTTTTAAGAAATCAAAACTCCTTCCCATTTTGTATCACCCACATCTCTATTTTTTCTCTCATATTTTCATGGCTTTTAAGAGAGGTTTTGTGCAACATTCCCTGGTGGTCCATGCAAGAAAAAAAGAAGGGGCCACCCAAGAGTTGGGCACCCTAAGTCTAGTCCTATTTAGATAACCCTTGACTAGGTATTTGACCTAGTCAAGGATTCTTCTATATCTCCATATATAAAATAAATTTTGACCTAATTTTTTCATAGATTATATGTTTGAGAGAGGTCATTTGGGGCTTAAAAAATCTAAGGGAGAAGCCTAGGGCATGGGATTTTGTAAAGGCACCAATCAAGGTGCTTTGGTGAGAGAAGAAAGAAGAAGAAGAGAGTTTTCTTCTAGATTTTTCTTCCACTCCTATTCCTCCATCTTTGTGTATTTGAGAGGTGTCTCAGCGTCATGAATCATCTTCCTTGACTTCTGAAAGTTGGAGAGTCTAAGCTCGAAGGAAGGAAGATACAAATTGACTGTCGAAGAAGGATCAGCATAGTACTAGCATACTGTGCTGATTTTTGGGCACCGAACTTTAGATCTATAATATAGGGCTCGTATGAATAACTCGTAGAGGCCGGACGTATGTGTAGCTCAGAGCAACCATCTCAGATTCGGATCAGCGAGTTAAGAAACATAAGATTCAAAGATAAGAGTGATCTGATTTTTCTATTACATATTTAGATCTGATCTAGAGTAGTCTGTTGTTAATATGATCAACATGTAGTTCTTTTGATATTTTATTTTCTAATTTAATAGCATACCTTAATCATATAATAGAATTCTATATCTAAAATTTTATGTTATATTATTTATGATTTAATATGATTAATTCATCTCTTTCGCTATAATTTTAAAAAAGTTTCAAAAGCTAACCCTAGAACCCTAGATCGGTTCCTATACTTTGGCCCTGCCTCCCTCAGCCCTGGCCCTACGCCCCGCCCCACCGCCCCCTTTGGTCGTGCCCTACCGCCCCGACCCGCCCCACCGTCGGCCGCCTCCACTGGTATAGATTGGCCCCATTATTTTTATTGATTAATTTATTAATTTATTTATTAATTTATATTCTTTGATGCTTAATATATTAAATTTATTGATTTGTGATTTTTGATGCTTAATGAATATAATATTAAATTTATTATATTATTTATAAATTATTTATTATTATATTTATAAATTAAAGTATATTCATAATTTAATATTATATTTTAAATTATTAAATTTAATATTATTCATAAATTATTTATTATTTTATATTCATAAATTAAAATATATTCATAACTTAATATTATATTTAAATTATTAAATTTAATATAATAAAAAATTTAATATTAATTAGGTTGATAAGCATTTGAGTTGACTTATCTTATATCATTTTTTATTTTATTATTTTTTATAATATTTTATTTTAAAAAAAATTAGTTTTTTTATAAAGAAGTTGCTACGATGATTTCTGGATAAAAAATGGATTAATTCTTAGTATGATTTTATTGATATGGAGAGCTCTCTTATTTTTATCTTTTTCTTCAGCAAATATTTTAATAATTTCCAAATGGCAAAGACAATCTTGGATGGCCTAGTGACTGTTTAGTGCGCAACTGTTCGTAGCATCCGATTTGGTTTAGTTGTAGCAGATACTAAAAGTACATTGCAATGCATGATTAAATGATGAATCTAAGCCTTCTTTTTACTTTTATTTTCTTTATTTTTTAATTTTTTTTAATATTTAAAGTAAGTTCTATCCTGACTAATTTGTTACTCTTAATGCTGACTAATAAATGTTAAGTAAAATTTTTCTTATCTTGGAAGGTAGATAGAAAGTGAAATTATTTTTTTAATTATTTATAGATATAATTTATATTATAGAATTTATTGCATAATATTTTTTGGGTTACTGTTTATATCTTGTTACTTTTGTTTATTACATTATATAATGATAGATCCATCAATTGATTAATATACATAATCTCCGACACCTGTATATTTATATATTTTTTATACTGATGGAATAATTATATACAATGATCAATTGATTATCTAATTTAGATAGTTTAAAAATTATAAATAATTCTATAGGTAATTATAGTAATCAAACGGTATGCTAAAAATTTTGAATGAAATTTTGGATAGCATTTTCATTTTGTTCTTCTTACATAGGAGAACTAAGAAAAAATGCTGTCAAATTTTTTTTCGATTTCTGTTACGTATCGTTTGATTACTATAATAAATCTATAGAATTAATATAATTTCTGAATGAGATAGGACCTATCTCTACCTATTAGTTGGTGATAGAATGCATTTAATTAGATATATATGAAATATCTATTTGCCGTCAGTTATGGCTCATGAGTTGTTTATAATACATTGGTATATAATTTAAGTTCCATATATGATTTAATTACAATATTATCATTTTTAAAATAGGTAAAGGATGGATGAAGTTTAGTAAGCTCTCGTCAAAATATGAGGCTGGACTTCAAAAATTTCTTAATTTTGCTATAGAAAAATTTGGGGATCGAACTTATCCAATGTCCTTATAAGAAGTATATGGGTGGATCGTGGCTACCTCATTAAGATGTAAATAATCACCTTACTATTTATGGCTTTAAAACTGATTATGAAATTTATTGGGATTAACATGATGAAGGCAGGCCATAAGGAGGCAATCAACATGATAGAGGAGTGGAATAAATGGTTCATGATATTTTTTCGTTTGTTGGCCATAATGATGGTGCATCTACTTCCATACTTGATCCTATGATTGGTGGAAGATAAATAGTGAGGATGTAAGAAGGTCTGCAAGTTGATGGAGGATGCTAATATTCTGTTGTATCCCGGATGTGAAAAGATGGTGAAGCTAAAATTTTTAATTTGATTGTGTTGGGAATAAATCCCGCTCCTATCGAAGTCTAGTTCGATGCTCAGCCTAATGCAACCAGTAGCCACGGAAGAGTTTTAGCAGACGGATCTTAGTCGTACCCCTTCAGTCGATCGAACATCCTAATGGTTGGGCTTTAGCCGAACTCCTTAGTGATCGGACCGAACCTCTTCAGCCGACCGAACTCCTCAGCGGCCGAGCCCCTTCAGACTTTCAGTGGCCGAGCTCTTTCGAACCCCTTCAGCCAGCCGAACTGCTTAGCGGTCGAGCTTCTTAGACTCCCAATAGTCGGGCTTTAGCCGAACCCCTCAGCGATCGAGCTTCAGTCGGACTCCCGTGAGAGCCAAACTCTTTCCATGCCCTTCCAGCCAGACGCCTGCAAGAGCTGAACTGCCTCTAGACATCCCCTTCGGTCGGACTTCTTCGAGAGCCAAACTCCTCCCAGACATCCCCTTCGGTCGGTCAAGCTTCTTCCGAACTCTCCAACGATCGAGCCTTAGCCGCACACCTCCAGCCAGATACCTATCGGAGCCAAATTTCTTCCGAGCTTCTACTTCAAGAGTCCGAACTTCTTTGGAATCGATATATGCCAAAGTCCATCAATCAATGCCTACTTTTTGAGAGTCATGGCTATTAAAGTTGGACGAACGGTCACCATCAGTTTGCCACAGGTGACACTATAGGCAGCTCTGTCAGACCTCGAGCAGCCCACCACTGTCGGACGGTATGGCTGTCACTTTCGACCTGACGATACCATCCTCTCCACATCAAATTCGATGCAGTCTCGAATAGCCCGCCATCAGGCAGCTACAGCTGTCACCATCAAGCTCCACTTATAAAAAGAATCCTCTAGATACGCTAACTTCAATCTTCAATCTCTAGGCTCTAAGCTCTCCTCTCCTTCTCTAAGCTCCATGGAACTCATTTTCGAGCACTCCATTCTTATTGGCCAGAGCTGACTTGATCGTCGGAGGGTTTAGTCGGAGCCACCCCCCACCGACTCTGGATGGAACTTTATTTTGCAGGTCTTCGATGGCGACCTCGCCCTCCTCCGCTTCAGTCGGATCCGACGACGATCAGATTCTGTGTCAACAAATTAGCGCTAGAGGAAGGGCTCAAACCATCGAGGTTTCCTTATTCTTAAAAGAGTGCTCGACGATGATTTCTCTCTTCCCTCTCCGGAGATCTCTCTTCTTCCTTACTAGAGTTCTTTTTCGAAGAGGAAATGCCTCCTAAAAGAGTTTCGACTCGACGATCAGCGACCTGCACGCTAGGTCCATCTGCTCCCATTTCAGTCCCGACAACCCAGGTTCCATCCGAAGCCACCGCAGATGTAGAGTAGTTCAACCTACTGGTTGGATTCGTGGCCCCACCGAGATGATGCATGCCGTGCGACAACCTCTGACGGAGACTTTGCCAGCAAATCCGCCGTGAGGATGCCGAGGAACCGACCTTAAGAAAGAGTATTTGGGCATACCAATCGTCCTTAGGAAGGAGAAATGGAGAGCAGAAGTTCTTCCGCAGAAGGTTTCACAAGGAGGGTGGAATGAAGTTCGGCTGCATTCACGACGTTCCTGACGCAAGCAAGGCCGAACTCCTCCTCGAGCTCGCCATCAAAGAAGCCCCATAGAAGGTCTCACAAGGAGGCGGAATGAAGTTCGGCCGCATTCACGACCTCCCAGTGCAAGCGAGGCCGAACTCCCCCTCGAGCTTGCCGTCAAGGAAGCCCCGACAAAGGGGCATGAAGTCCTCCCGATGGAAGCTTCATAGGAGGGCAGAGTGAAGTTCGGCACAAGTGAGGCCAAACTCTCCCTCGAGTATGTCATCAAGGAAACCTCCTACAAAGAATTTACAGAAGGTGGAATAAAGTTTGGGCAAGCAAAGCCGAGCTCCCCCTCGAGCTCATCGTCAAGAAAGTTTGGACAAAAAAGTATGAAGTTCTCCCGCAGAAGATTTCACAGAAAGTTCGACCACACTCACGACCTCCCCAGCGCAAGCAAGGCCCGAACTCCTCGAGCTCACCACCAAGAAAGCTCCGATAGAAGGACGCGAAGAAGTCCTCCTCCCGAAAGGTTTCGTGACTACGTCTCTCTCAACGCTCCTCGAACTCAAATTCTTACGAAAGTTAAGAACTAGCTGCCAAGATCAGAAGGACTACGGTCTCTCCCAAACATGCACGATCGAAGCAAGTAATGCCCCTACCATCATGACCACGGCCACGACACTGAGGAATACATTCAGCTCCGAGATGAAATTGAGGAGCTCATCAGAAAGGGGCAGCTGGATAAATTTCTCCGATGCCAGCCTGAAGCAGAAGATCGACCAAGGGCGCTATCATAATCAGAAACGATAAGAAGGTCGGCCACCTCACGGCATCATCAACGTTATCCCTAGGAGAAGCTTGGTACTTCGACGGGCCGTCGTCTCCCAACGACAAAGCCAAGAGAAGCTTTCTCCAAATTAAGAAAGCCAGCATGAGATAGAGGAGGTTGTCCGGCCCGGGCCTTGCTGTCCAAGAAAATTCGGAGGAACAACGCCCCCACGACCCTAAAATGGGGATGTACTGTCAGTAACTTTCCCTCGGTAAAATTCTTTCCATTCAATAATATTATTTCTGGGTGCAAAAACTATATGATGATAGAAAAAAAATGAGCAAAAGTGGTCCATTAGAAACAGGAGGAGAACCTCATCCTAATGCGAGCAAAGTCGAAGCCTTCGTTCATCTTAGATGAGATGGGGGGAGAGGCACGGACGACGGTCTGTGTGTGCCCCCATAGCCCATTAGGAATAGAAGAAGGAACCTCATCCTAACGTCAGCAAAGTCAAAGGCCTCGTTTATCTTAGACGAGATGGGGGAAGAGGCACGGACGACAGTCCGCATGTGCCCCCACATCCCATTAGGAATAGAAGAAGAATCTCGTTCTAACGCAAGCAAAGTCGAAGGCCTCATTCACCTTAGACAAGATGGGGGGAGAGGCACGAACGACAGTCCGTATGTGCCCCCACAGTCCATTAAGAATATAAGGAGGAATCTCGTCCTAATGTGAGCAAAGTTGAAGGCCTCGTTCACCTTAGACGAGACGGAAGGAGACGAACGATGGTCTGAATATGTCCCCACAGTCCGTTAGGAATAGGAGAAGAACCTCATTCTAACGCGAGCAAAGTCGAAGACCTCATTCACCCTACACGAGATAGGAGGAGAAGCACGGACGATGGTCCAAATGTGCCCCCATAGCTCGTTAGGAATAGGAGGAGAACCTCATCCTAACGCGAGCAAAGTCGAAGGCCTTGTTCACCTTAGACGAGACGGAGGGAAGACGGACGATGGTCCGAATATGCCCCCACAGCCCATTAGGAACAGGAGGAGAATCTCGTTCTAATGCGAGCAAAGTCGAAGGCCTCGTTCACCCTAGACGAGATCGGGGGAGAGGCATGGATGATGGTTCGAAGGTGCTCCCATAGTCCATTAGGAGCAGGAGGAGAATCTCATCCTAATGCGAGCAAAGTTCAAGTCCGAGCTCCGAAGTCTATAGGAGAAAGGATCTCCATCAACCTCGATAGGAGATAAGATCTTCCCCGAGCGCCCGCATCAACCTTGATCGCAGAAAATAAGATCTCCCCCGAGGATCTGTGACAACCTTGGCCAAAGTGCCCGAGATGACCTCGATCAGAGATAAGATCTCTTTCGAGCGACCGAGATAACCTCGACTAGAGACAAGATTGGAGACAACCTCGATCAGAGATGAGATCTCTTCCGAGCAATCGTGACAACCTCATCCCATGACAATCTTGGCTAGCAATAAGATCTCTTTCGAGCGCCCGAGCCAACCTCGGCTAGAGAGAAGATCGAAGATAACCTCGGCCAGAGAAGATCTCTTCTGAGTGATCGCGTCAACCTCGACCAGAGATCAGATCTCTTTCGAGCGTCCGTATTAACCATGACTGTAGGAGAGGAGATCTCCCCTGAGTCAGTCTCGACTGTTGAAGACAATATCGCCCTTCGGAGGAGCTCAACCTCCGACCTCGACTGCATAAGATGAGATCTACTTCAACCTCGACTGAAGATGAGATCTTCTTCGGGCTTCAACTTCAATATCAACTTTAGCTGGAGATGAGATCTCCCCCGAGCTTCGATCTGAACTAGCACGGAGCCCAGAAGAAGACTTCGACAATCGCTTTTTTTGCACTCCCTTCCTTTGAGTTTTGAACTCGGGAGTGGAGGGGGGGGACTATTATTGGGGATAAATCCCTCTCCTGTCGAAGTCCAATTTGATGCTCAGTCTAATGCAATCAGTAGCCATGGAAGAGTTTCAATGGATGGATCTTAGCTGTACCCCTTTAGTCGATCGAACTTCCTAGCGATCGAGCTTTAGCCGAACTTCTCAGCGGTCGGACCGAACCCCTTCAACCAATCGAACTTCTCAGCGGTCGAGCCCCTTCGGACTCCCAATGGCCGAGCTCCTTCGAACCCCTTCAGTCGGTCGAACTGCTTAGCGACCGAGCTTCTTGGACTTTCAGCAGCCAGGCTTTAGCCGAACCCCTCAGCGATCGAGCTTCAGTCGGACTCCCGCGAGAGCCGAACTCTCTCCGCGCCCTTCCAGCCAGATACCTGCAAGAGTCGAACTACTTCCAGACATCCCCTTCGGTCGGACTTCTTCAAGAGTCGAACTCCTTCCAGATATCCCCTTCGGTCGGTCGAGCTCCTTCCAAACTCTTCAGCGATCGAGCCTTAGCCGCACACCTCCAGCTCGATGCCTACAGAAGCCGAACTCCTTTCGAGCTTCGTCTTCATGAGTCCAAACTTCTTTGGAATCGATATATGTCGAAGTCCACCAATCAATGCCTGCTTTCTGAGAGCTATGGCTATTAAAATTGAACGAACGATCACCATCAGTCTGCCACAGGTGATGCTACAGGCGACTCCGCCAGACCTCGAGCAGTCCACCACTGTCGGACGGTATGGCTGTCGCTTTCGATCTGACGATACCATCCTCTCCATATCAAATCTGGTGCAGTCTCGAGTGGCCCACCATTAGATAGCTGCAGCTGTCACCATCAAGCTCCACCTATAAAAAGGACCCTCCAGATATACTAACTCCAATCTCCAATCTCTACGCTCTAAGCTCTCCTCTCTTTCTTTAAGCTCCGCGGAACTCATTTTCGAGCACTCCATTCCTGTTGATCAGAGCTGACTTGATCGTCGAAGGATTCTGTCGGAGCCACCTTCCATCGGCTTCGAATGGAATTTTATTTTGCAGATCTCCGATGGCGACCTCGTCCTCCTTCGCTCCAGTCAGATTCGACAATGATCAGATTCTGCGTCAACAGGTTGTATCATGCGAAATGCTCCAATGAATTCCATAATAATGGAGTGAACTGTATATTAGATCTTTTATGAAACATTCTTTCGGATGATGCACAAAATTCGAAGAATAATTATGAGGCATCAAAGATTATTGAACAACTGAACTTTACTTATACCAAGATACATGCATGTTCCAATGATTGTATGTTATATTAAGAGAGGAACGTCAACCAAAATGAGTGCACGAGATGCAATGTATCAAGATGAAAATAGAATAAAGATTGATCCGTATACCTCAAAAGTTGATGTGGCACTTTTCTTTGATTCTAAGACTACAAAAGTTATTTATGTCGACAAGAACATCGAAGGACATGAGATGGCATAAAGAAGAACAAATAAAAGATGATGCATTGAGGCATCCAGCCGATGGAGAGGCATGGTAGAAGTTTAATGAAATACATTCCGACTTTGCACAAGAGATACGTAATGTGAGGTTGGGCTTATCGTGCGATGGTTTCAATTCATTCAAGCACATGAATACCGCCCACAGTGTATGATCGATGTTTATTCATGTTTATAATCTTCCACCATGGATGTGTATGAAAAAATTCTTTGCTTTCATGACAGTACTCATCCGATCATCCCTAGATTGAATGAGGTAGATAATAATATTAATGTCTATTTACAGTCTCTTATTGTTGAGCTGAAATAGTTATAGAGTATTCAAGATGTTTCAACTTTTGATGCTTTGATAAATGAATTATTTTTCATGCATGCAATACTTCTATGGATAATAAATGACTTTCTAGCTTATACCCTAATATCGGATTGGAGCACGAAAGGTGAGCTAGTATATCCAATTTGTGAAATAAATATCCAGTCTAAAAGATTGACACATCGAAGGAGTTTTAGCTTTATGGGGCATCGATATTTCCTCCATTAAAATCATCCATTGAAACCATCCATATAGAAGAGATGCACGCTCCTTTGATGGCCTATTGAAGAAGATGAGGCACTTAGTCGGATGTCTGAGAGTGAGGTTTGAAAGAGTTGGATGGTTTCGGTATTGAATTTAAGAAAGATGATCCAATTGATGGTAAGAAAAGAAAGCATCGATCAAAGAAAGATAACATATTTTAATAAAAGAAAAAAGAGCATTTTCTTTGACTTCCCATATTAAGAGACAAATTTATTACGTCACTACTTAAATATAATGCATATTGAAAAGAACATGTGCGAGCTTCTATTGGCAATAATCTTGAATATCAATAATAAGATCAAGGATGACTTGAATTCTTGATTTGATTTGAAAAAATGGGGTATTAGAAGATCACTCCACCTGGAGCCGGTAGGAAAAGAATAGTGGAGGCTCTTTCATACATGCTATATTATGAATGCCTCCAAACGGTCCATATTTCTTCGTGTGTTAAAGAATGTAAAGATCCTAGATAGATATTCAAGCAACATATCAAAATGTGTGAATAGTAAGGATGTTAAACTTGGAGGATTGAAGACTCATGATTATCATGTGTTGATGCAGGAATTGATCCTAATAGGTATTCATCGTGTGTTGCTAAAAAATATCAGAATGACTGTTATTCATCTTTACAATTTTTACAGAGATATTTGTGCGAAGAGATTGCTTAAGAAAGATGTGAAGAAAATGATAGCAAGGGTGGTGACTATATTATGTGATCTAGAGAAGATATTTTCATCATCATTTTTCATGATTATGATACATCTTGCCATGCACCTTGCACGAGAAGTTGTACTTGGAGGTCCAATGTTCTACCAATGGATGTATCCTACTGAGAGAAATATTCAAACTCTGAAATCTTATGTAAGAAATATGAATCATCCAGAGAGATCCATAATAGAAGGTTATTTAGATCAAGAGTATATAGATTTTTATACCATGTACTTAAACAAGCTTGAGACATGTCGTAACCGACCAATGAGGAATCAGGATAATCAGTATGAGCCAATTGAGCCTGCATTTAAGTTCATTCCATAATCAGGTGGACTTTTCGCTTCATACCATCTTATTAATATGAGCATTGAGGAAGAGATATGGCACACCGCTACGTGCTCTTCAACTGTGATATCTTTGAGCCGTACATAAGATGAGTCAATCAATCTTATTTATTTCATAATAATCATAAAAAAATATTCAATTACACCTAAATTTATTCTTTATGTATGCAGTAAATAAAAAAAGTCATAAAAGCAAAATACGATGCTCCAAGCATGTGGGAGAAAGAGAAAATACACCATAAAGAATTTTCTAAATAGTTCAAAGATCATGTAAGCGATTACAAATTCTTATCTTATGCAACTTATTTGAACATATTTACTAATTAATTAGATGTCATCTCTTTAATTAGGTGTAGAGATTATCGTTCGGTGATATGAGCCCTAATGTGCATGCTCTTTTAATGAGCCTTAACCGTACTGTGCGTGAGTATAAATAGCTCGTCATTAATGACTACAGATTTAATATTTACAGTCGATTCATAAATATAGCAACACAAAATAGTAGCATGATGTTAAGTGCCACCACTGGGTGTTGTGCTAGCTCAAGGAATTCATAGCCTCGTATATTTGAACTATAATAGAGTGGTGGAGAAGATAGTCATCTTGGGCTACTATTTTAAAAAAAGGATTGCATTGATAAAATATAATTGGTTTGACATCTTATCTTAGTCAAAGATGAAGACTGATAAGTGCAGTTTTACTCCCGTCAACATGCAATACCATCTTCATACTGAAAAATCATATATACTCGCCTCTCAAGTTAGTCAAGTCTTCTATATTAATGATCCTTTAGAGCCTTAGTGGGATGTTGTTGTGAGGATGGTGCCTAAATATATATTTGATGATACCGAGATTAATGACGATATTGGACCATGCATACAAAGTGTTCCTCTATGATAAAACTTATCTAGACCTGTCGAGGTTCCAAATACATTTGTCAAGAGTGATAGTGATGTCCATATTATAGATGACACTAGACGATGATTTCTATATTCTGGTATAAATGTTAGAGTTTATTATTTATTGATGCTTTACTAATATTATTGTTCAACATGTTATATGGATTAATGTTCATTAACGTTACAGGTTACGATGATATCGAAATACCATCTTACGTAAATCGAAATACCTGGTATGTGATGCAACTCTGCTTGGAGGGGAAAGAAACCCTCCGCATTATGTACTGTAATTTATTGGATGTCTACGACGAGCTCAACCTGTCCATGTAGACATATCAGAAAGAATAATCATCCAGATTGATCAAAATGAACTTTTACAAATCTTAATATTGATTTTCATTATAATATTCTCTAGATACTGCTTGTTTTTCCTACTAGATATATGCTTTGGTAAGCAACATTATTAGTAATGCTGCTTACTAAAGCACGTATCTCATAGGAAAAAAGCAGCATCTAGAAAATGCTACATTGAAAATCAATGTTAAGATTTGTAAGAGTTTATTATGATCAATCTAGATGATTGTTCTTTCTGATATGTCTACATGGACAGGTTGAGCTCGTCGTAGATATTCGATAAATTACAGTACATGATACAAAAGGTTTCCTTCCATTTTACGTGAAGTTGCACCACATACCAGATGTTTTGGTCTATGCGGAGCTCTACGTCTGAGTCGTAGGTGGAGCATACTCCATCCATCTTTGCATCAGCTACCCAGAGACCACTGACATCTACTCCATCGATATCTGAGCTCTAGCCCCTCCAGCTCCAACTCCTCAAACTCGTGCTCCATCTCCTCCCGGTGATGATGACTTAAATGTGGATTTAGCAGACATTTGATGTATTTTTTTTAAAAAAATATTATAATAAATTTTATTCAGTAATAAAATTTGACCATTTTAGAAATATTATCATGTTTATAATATTTTCTTATGTTATATATATTTAATTATATTTATCAGATAAAAAATATTTTTTTTAAAATATTTATATTTTTTATTATTCAAAATCTATGACAGCGATTGCAAAATCGCTGTCGTAGGTGTGTCAACCACTGCCATAGATCACATGTCAATCAATGCAATAGGTTTATCACAGCGATTTCATAATCGCTGCCATAATCGATCTATGGCAGCAGTTATGTAATTGCTGCCATAGTTTTTTTGGTAACGATTAATAAATCGCTACCATACATGATATAGCGGTAATTTTATAATCACTGCCATAGATTTGAAATGATAATAATTTATAGAATCGCTGCCATAAAAAGAACCACTGCCATAGATTTGAAATGGCAACGGTTTACAGAATCACTACCATAGGCTTTTTATGGTAGCGATTTTTTTAACCACTGCCATGGACCTACAATGATAGCCATAGTGGCAGCGGTTATATAACTACTACCATAGCCTATGGCAGTGATTTTTAGGGATACAACAATAGTTGTGAACTGCTACCATAGCCTTCTTCATAGTAGTATCCTTAATGCTAGGCCTATTCAGAATTTCAAGAAATGTCTTATGGGAAAGATTGCCCATAATCGATGTCGTTGCTAGCTTAGAAAGTAGGTCTGCCCTTGAATTCTCTGATTGGGATGTACACTGAATGTTAAAATTGGAGAACTTCGATGTTAGATCCTTCGCGTTCTAGAGATATTTCTTTATATTTTCTTTTCGAGCTTCAAAATCTCCCTTCTCTTGGCCCGCCAGCAGTTATAAATCAGTGCAAATTTTAAGTTTCTATGCTCTGAGTTCTTTTGTAATTCTTAGTCCTATAAGAAGAGCTTCATATTTAGCTTCATTATTTGTAGTTGTGAATTTGAACCTTAAAGCATATTCCACAGTGAATCCCTCGGACCCAAGTAACAACAACCCACCTCCTGATCCAGCTGCATTTAATGATCCATCTACATGTATCATCTAGGAGTCATCCATTTTCTTTGACGAACCTTACTCCACTATTACTTTTTCTTGAACTAGACTCGACATTTTTTAATCATCAGGGATAGTGCATTCCATGATAAAGTCTGCTAGGATCTAGACTTTAATAGATGGCCGAGATTAAAACTTAATCTTAAATTCCATGAGTTCAATAGCCCACTTTGCTAGTCATCCAGAGATATCGAGCCGATGCAGAACAGCTTAAGTGGTTGGTTGGTCAACACCATAATTGGATGTATATGGAAGTAGGGCCAAAGTCTCCTAGTTGTGACAATAAAAGCGAAGATTAGTTTCTCTAACTTCGTGTATCTCATCTCCGCATCATGCAAAATTCGGCCGATGTAGTATATCGATCTTTGGACTTTATCTTATTCATGGACCAACACTACGCTTGTGGCAACTGGGGAGACTGCTAAGTATAAGTAGAGTTTTTCATTAACTTCCAGCTTGCTGAGGAGTGGTGCAAAACTGATATATAGGTTCAACTCCTTAAAAGCATACTGACATATTTCGATCCATTGAAATTTTTTGGTTGCTTCAGAGTTTGGAAGAAAGGAAGATAGCGTTCAGCAGATTTGAAAATAAATTTGTTTAGTACTGCTACTTTGCCTGTGAAGCACTGAACCTCTTTAATACTCTTTAGTGGGCTCATTTCCACTATGGCCTGGATCTTCTTCATATTAGCTTCTACCCCTTAGCCAAACACCATGAAGCCTAAGAATTTTTTTGATGTAACTCTGAAGGCGCACTTGGTCGGATTTAGCTTCATCTAATATTTTCTTAGGATGGTGGTGATCTCCTCAGGATCTTCCATATGGGTTCAGGTGGCTTTGCTTTTGACAAGTATATTGTTTACATAGATCTCCATGTTGTGACCAATTTGATCTTTGAAGATCTTGTTTGCAAGGCGCTAATAAATGGCACCTATATTTTTTAGGCCAAAGGGCATCATCCTGTAGCAAAATAAATCTTGATCAATAATAAAAATAGTATTCTCCTCATCTTCAGGAGCCATCCGTATCTGATTATATTCTAAGAAGGCATCTATATATGAAGGTAAGTAGTTCGTATCCCAAAGTTGCATCGACCAGTTGGTCAATAGAAGATAGATGGTAGTCGTCTTTGAGACATGCCTTATTGAGGTCAGTGAAGTCAATGCAGATCCTCCATTTGCCATTTGCTTTTTTCTCTCTCCACTTTTTTTTTCATTGCCTAATATTGACTTGAGCATCAAAGGATCTTCGTCGGAGCCAACTCTAATTATAACTTTTTTACTAGTCACTTATCCGGAAGAGTGCACCATCACTCCAGTTACTTGATCGGTAGTCGGATCTCAGCATCAACAGTCATATTTTCTAATATATTTGATTCGTGACTAGAATCATAATCAAAATGTGACCTGAATTAAAATATAAATATATATTTTAGAAAATTAATTAAATAAGAGGTATACTTAATGTCATACCTTTGATCCAAATTTGTAAGCTAGGGTCACAACAACTGCTTCATACTCATGAAGAACTCTTCCTATAAGCATACAAGACATTAAATTAAGTCCAAAATTTAATTGACTAAAATCCAACTTAAAGTCTCATAAAATTCAATAAAATTAAAAAATCTTACATCAAATTTAATAAAGTTCTTGATCTAAAATAAAAATATCAAAGTTTTATTTCTAATCATTTTTTTATATATATTCTTATGTCATCTTAGTTCCATCATCCGTAAAATAGTAAAATATAGGATAATGGGCTAGACAGTCTAGTAAAAAATGAACACTTCAACTAGGTTAAATCAGAAAATAGAATAAATAATTATTTATAAAAAGTAAGCATATAGAATTCATCAATTTGAAATTAATTTCTAATGTGTAGCATTATCAAAATATTATTTATATCAAATTCAATCCTTTTTTAAAATTTGAGTTTCGTTTACAAATTAATTTCTTTTAAAATATCAAATTCTCGTTAGCCATGAGTTATGATTACATTATCCATGTGGCAAGATTATAATATTATGTATTATCTTATGGTGGACTATGTATCATCTTGCAATGTGTTATGTATTATCCGGCAACAAGTCCTTAGGAACTGCAAATCTATCGATGATTTATTGCAGATCTGCTATCGATATATGTTACATATCTACTTACGATATAAACCCTGAGGACCAATCAATTGCCAGTGTATTGACCTCCATTAATGGGATATTTCACATAGTTAGATAAGAGTTCAAATCATCTTGAATCAAAATTCTTTTCACAAGTCATATTTCATGTTTCAATTCGATAAGATACACATAATCATATGGTATTGAAATCAATTAAGTGTAATGCATAACAAGATCAATATTTTCAATCATGCTTCATCATAATATTTTAAAATAAAATATATTCAATAAAATATCATTCATCAAATTCATACATCATGAACAGTATTATTCAAAAGTCATTGATATAATAATCCTATAATTTGCCAAAAAATCTAAAAAATGTGAAGCATTACTTACCTCATATATATTCCAATAAATTTTGACAATTCTATTAATTTCTTTTCAAAATTTTTAATTAATAAATTATCATAATATCCATCTATCGGACATCTTCTTATCAAGACGATCACATCCTTATACAAAATTGAGTCCAATATTAGAAAGAGTATGAATAATTATAAAAAAAGAATTGATTGATGGATAGTTGCATCCAATAATCTAGATCGATTTGATCATCCTAACTTCATCAATCAAGATTAGGCTAAGAGATAGATGGTTCAACGGAGATTGAGAGATTAAATTAATAGTATCTAATAAGAATTAAAGTAGAGGTCAATATGTTGTTTGGCATTCAAGGGTTAATTTGATCATGTAATCTCATTTAATCATGATCACTTAAGATGCAAAGACTCGATAAAGATTAATAAAGACCAGATCTTGTGATGCTTGACAAGACTCAGATGATGCAGATATGCTGTCCAATTATCAAGATGATTCAAAGTTTATCTCTCGGATCAACTCGAATTCAAAGCAATAGATTCATTTGATTCCTAGTCAACACTGCCCGACATCTCAATCGATCCAATGATGATTTAAATCAAATCATAATTAAACTAGTATATAAATAATTTAATAAAAAATCATGAATGATAAAATCTCATGGTACTTGATTTGGATAAAATGGATGCTGATACGTTGTCCGGCGATCACAGATCAGGATCAATTCATTAGGGTCGTTTAAACTCATTGATAATCTTCTCAAAGATCTAGAAAATCTTAGGAGAGAAAAACAATCTAAAGTGAGAAAATTATAGAGAGAAAGTAGAGATAGAAGGTAGAGAGAGAAAAGAAAAAGAAGAGAGGAGAGAGAATTTTCTTCTTTTCTTTTTTGTTCTTTTCTTTTCTTTTCTTTTTCTTTCATTTCTTCTTCCTCACAATTTGAGGGCAAAATAGGGGATTCCATTTGAATCCTTTTCTCCCCCAAAACCAAGAGAAGTCTTGCCAGAATATGGTAGTAGAGGGTGTGGCCTATGGTGGTGTGGCTATGGATCCCCGGTCTGATGATCAACGACAATGAATGGCATCGGAAGAACCTATAAAAATGATAGAAAAATAGGAAATCAAAGATCCAATTTTTTCAAGAAATTTTTGATAATAATCGACTAAAATCAGAGCTTTATGGACTAAGAAGGATTTGGAGAAAAATTATTTGAAAGATCTTACCTTGTCTTCAGTAGTTTTGGCCATAATTTTATCAAAAATGGACGCTCTTTCCATATGGATCGACGTGGCCATCGGTGATTAGCCAAGCAATAAGAAAGTACTTCTCAGAGATTAATACAAAAGCATGATCAAACAATTTAAGAAATAGAGAAGAAGAGAAGAAGAGTTTTTGGGAAGAAAAGAGCTTTTATTCAGTATATTTCAACACTCATACAATCTTGACCTATTTTCAGTATATATACTTTACAAAGGATCAAGTTCAAGCTCATAGAAAAACTTTCCAAATCTAAATAACCTACGTACATAAAATAATAATCCACAAAAATTGAACCGACCCAGTTTCAGACTGAGTCGGCTAACCTGCGACTGGGTCAGCTCAATCTGGTCCTAAATTGAGCCAACCTAGTTGTGTACCGTGCCAATAGCCCAAAAATATTGTTTTCTATCTAGATTTTTCTCTAAGACCTACTCGATCCAGTCCTGGACTGAGTCGGTCCAGTTTCTAACTTAGCCGGCTCAGTCTCAGGGTGAGCCGACCTAGTTTCTAAACTTTGCTAAGAGTGCTAATTTCTCTTTCGACTCGTTTCTGTCTTTCCATGATCTGTCTTCTCATATTTTCAAGACTTGAAAGTGCTATTTCTGAGCTCACATTCTCCATCTTGGTACTTTCAAATTCTTGTAAACTCATCTCTTCTCAATAGATCCATCCGTGCCACACATCTCTGAAAGCTGTCACTGGAGAGTACTTTCATGAGTGCATCAGATTGATTCTCTTTGGTATGAATCTTCATCAGTTTTACTTCACCTTCCTCTATCAGCTCTCTGATCTTGTGGTGCCTCACATCTATATGCTTTATTCATGCATGATAGATTGAGTTCTGTGCCAACAACAGAGCAGTCTGACTATCTCTGAATAGTATAACCTTGCTCTACTCCATCTCCAACTCATCAATCAGCCTCCTAAGCCAAAGGGCTTTCTTTGCAGCCTCCATTATCCCAATGTACTCGACCTCTATGGTAGACAAGACCGTGATTAGCTGAAGGATTGATCTCCAAGATATCGGTCCACCATATATGCAGAAGAAGTATCCAGTAGTAGACCTCCTTGTATCAAGATCACCAGCATAATTTACATCAATAAATCCTTTCAGAGGATCTGAACCTTCACACATCTTCATAGATTGTTCTCCAAATTCTTTCGGCTATCCACCAAATACCAAACCATAATCTCTTGTTTCATGCAGATATCTCAATATCCATTTCAATGCTTTTCAATGTTTCTTCTCAGGGTTAGCCATGTATCTACTAACCATGCTCACTGTATATGTTATATCTGGTCTATAGCACACCATAGTGTACATCATACTGCCTACAATATTTGCATAAGAAACTCATTTCATGTACTCTCTCTCCTCTTCTGACTGAGGGCTCTATAACTTAGAGAGAGACATATGGCTCGGCAATGGTGTCTCTACAGGTTTGGCCTTCTCCATCCTAAACCTCTTCAGAACCTTCTGGATATACTTTTCTTATGACAAATGGAGCACTCCTTTGCACCTATCTCTGTAAATCTTCATTCCAAAAATTTTCTCAGCTGAACCCAAATCCTTCATCTCAAACTCAGATGATAATGTCCTTTTCAACTTTTTCACAGCATCCATGCTTCTACTGGCTATGAGCATATCATCTACATACAATAATAGGTACAGGACATCTTCCTTATCTACATTCTTGATGAGACACAACAATCATGTTCACATTTACTAAAACCTAGGCTCAAGACAAAGCTATCAAACCTTCGATACCACTGACGAGGAGATTGTTTCAAGTCATAAAAAGACTTCCTGAGTAAACACACTTTTTCTTCCTGTCCCATCTCCATGAAACCATCTGACTGCTTCATGTAGATTCTTTCCTCCAAAGTCCTATGAAGGAAGGCCGTCTTCACATCCATCTGTTCTAATTTCATGTTATGCTGTGTCACCAGTGACAGCAAAACTCGAATAGATGTATGACGTACCATAGAAGAAAAAATTTTTATGTAGTCAATCCCTTCTCTTTGTGAGTATTCCTTTGCTACCAACCTTGCTTTGAATCTGACTCCATCTTGTTCTGAGAGTGCTTCTTTCTTTATGAACACCCACTTTGAGCTAATAGATCAAGCACCCTCTGAAAGATCCACCAGCTGCAATGTCTGATTCTTCTCGAGTGATTCCATCTTCTCCATCATGGTCTGTATCCATGAATCATGATCCTCACTCTCCATGACTTCTGCATAATTCTCTGGATCTCCATTAGCAGTGATGAGTGCATAGGAGATAACCTCATCAATGCTATATCTGATCGATCTCCTAATAGTATGCTGGAGCTTGTGCAAAGCCACTCCTACTAGCATATCTCTGTCTGATGTCTGTGGCTGCTCTTGCACATCTATATGAACTGTCAGTCCTCCATATTGATTTTCAATCTAAGATAATACTTTTCTGCCCAGCTCCACCTCAACAGGAATACTCCTATAAGTGGATGTAACCTGCATGCCATCATTCTTTGACTGACCACCGCTGTTCACCTCTATTTTTTTAGTTTCATCTATCCCAGACCTCCTCAAGATGCTCTTCTCATCAAAGATAACGTCTCTACTGAGCACTGACTTTCGTGCCTAAAAGTTCCATAGTAGGTATCCCTTGACTCCTTGTAGATATTCTATGAATGTCATCTTGGAGATTTTGGATCCAATTTGCTCCTCTCGGTTGCCTCCACATGTGCATAGGCTGTGCAATCGAAGACTTTCAGATGGCCAAGCTTACCTTTTTTTCACTTCAGACCTCCTCTGGAATGCCTCCATTCAGCTTATAATGAGGAAACCTATTCATAAGAAAATAAGAAAAAGTTAGAGCATCACCCCAAAAGAACTTTGGGAGTGATGTCTGTAGCCTCAAACTTTGTACCTTCTCGATCAGTGTTCGATTCATCCTTTCTGTGATACTATTCTGCTGGAGAGTCATCTTCACTGTGTAATAGCATTTGATGCCATTTTTCTCATAGTACCTCCTGAACTCTAGGCTAGTATACTCCCATCCATTGTCCGATCTCAGATACTTTATCTATCTTCCTAACTCCTCTACTTCAGCTCTCCAGGCTCTGAATCGGGAAAACACCTCTAATTTTTCTTTGATCAGATAAACCCACACCTTTCTTGAGAAATCATCAATGAAAGTGATAAAGTATTTTATCCCACCTCTAGCTGATACAGAAGCTGATCTTCATACATTCGAGTGCACTAAATCTAGCACTCCCTTGCTGCGCTTGGTATTTCTGGCAAACTTCATCCTATGCTGTTTGCTAAAGATGCATAGCTCACAAAGATCTGTGCCCTCTTTCTTCAGGGCTGGGATCATACCTCTTTTACTTAGTTTAGTGAGCCCACGGTCACTCATATGATCCATCCGATAGTGCCATAGCTGATATAAAATCTGCTCCTCCTGTGCCGCTGCTAGCATCTCTGCATTATCATTTACCATTGAGCCTTCCATTCTATAAAGATTGTTGCTCAGTCTTCTACCACTTATCACTTTCAAAACTTTCTTGAAAGTTTTCAGACATCCACTCCCAGCCTAGCTACTAAAAGCATAATCCTGCTCCTCCAAGTAGTCCAAAAAAATCAAATTCTTTTTCAACTCCAGTACATGCCTGACATTTGATAATATACGAATGATCCCGTTGTACATCCTCATCCTGATAGAGCCAATTCCAGCTACTTTGCACGGATGATCATCTCCAAGACTGACACTTTCACCATCGATCTTCTGATAGATAACAAATTACTTCTGATGAGAAGTATAGTGGTGTGAGCATGCTGAATTCAATATCCACATAGTATCGTACTCTATGAATTCATCTGATACAACTAGCAGGTCTTCTCCACTGCTCATAGAAGCTATATTATCTCCCTTATTGGCCTTTTCTTTTTCTAATCTCAAAAGAAGATAATCTCTCCTCAGGTGTGCAGGCTGATGATATTTATAATATTTCAATGTCATCTTTCTCTGATCACGAGACTTTGATCTGCCCTTGGATTTTTCTCTTGTCTTCTTCTTTGATCTTTTCTGTCTTTCGTTCACAATCAAGATTTCAGACTTAGGATCTTCCTTGTAGATCTTTTTTCTTTGCTCATTTGATCTGAGCACACCAACAACCTCTTCATAGTTTAGGATCTATTTTTCATAAACTAAAATTATTATGAGACCATCATATGAACCTGAGAAAGAACATAATAGTAGCAATGCCCGATCCTCCTCGTTGATCTTCACATCCAAACTCATCACCTCAGAACATATCTAATTGAACCTTTGGATATGTGCAATAAGATCTCCACTTTCAGACATCCTCAGACTATACAGTTATTTCTTCAACCACAGCTTATTCGTCATGTTCTTCCTCGTGTATGTATTCTTCAGTCTCTCTCAGAGCTCCTTTGCCATAGTTTTTGTGCAAACCTCGGACAAAATCTGATCGATCAAGTACATTTGGATTATGCTAAAAGCAATTTTCTCCAACTCTTTCCAATCCTCAGCACTGATCTTTTTCGGCCTTTCTTTTGTCAAGACCTTGTAGATTCTCTACTGAACCAACAAGTCTATTACTCTTTGCTGCCATAGAGTAAAGTTTTTCTTGCGATCAAACTTCTCAAAATCCATCTTGAATCCACTTGATTCCATGACTTCAAACAAGTCAAGAATAGATCCCTAACATTCTTCACGGTCTCATACACCAGCAAAACTATCCTTCAAAGAAGATCTAACTAGCCCTAGATCCTCTTTCCAAACTTCTGTATCATCATTCCTCCGTATAAATAATCTCCACCTCAATCTAGAGACAACCACGAAGCAAACTAGAAGTTTTAGGATAAAACCTGATGCAATAGATCCTGGATATAGTAAATCCAAGGTGTCTTCCTTCATTCTATGCAACACTGTTCTGATACCAAATTATCGAGAATGCGCGCTCTTCCCACATGGATCGGTGTGGCCATCGGTGATTAGCCAAGCAACAAGAAAGTACTTCTCAGAGATTAATGCAGAAGCACAATCAAATAATTCAAGAAATAGAGAAGAAGAGAAGAAGAGATTTTCGAAAGAAAAGAGCTTTTATTCAGTATATTTCAGCGCTCATACAACCTTGACCTGTTTCTAGTATATATACTTTATAAAGGGTCAAATCTAAGCTCATAGAAAAATTCTCCAAATTTAAACAACCCACGTATATAAAATAATAATCTGCGAAAACTGAGCCAACTAACCTGCGATTGGGTCGGCTCAGTCTGGGTTGTGTACCATGCCAATAGTCCGAAAATGCATTCTATCTGAATTTTTCTCTGAGACCTAGCCGATCTAGTCCTGGACTGAGCCAGCCCAGTTTTCAACTTAGCCGGCTCAGTCTTAGGATGAGCCGACCTAATTTTTGAACTCTGCTAGAAGAGCTGATTTCCCTTCCTACTTACTTCCGTCTTTCCATGACCTATCTTCTCATATTTTCAAGACTTGGGAGTGCCACTTCTGAGCTCACAAATTTCATCGAGTATAGTGCGGATGTCCAAAAATAAGAAAGAAATAAATGAAGAAAGATGGCAAGAGGGAGAGAGAGATCTCTTAATAGAGGAGATCATAGAGAGGAAGAGGATCTCCTCTTATAGAGAGGAGCCGTTAATCCAGCTCCATCCAAATCCATTGGAGAATTATTTTTTCTTTTTTTAGATGCTTCAAAATTAGTGCATATGCATTTTTTGGGCTATTTTTTCTTGGTAGTTGGGCCCCTATAGGCTGGGCTATTATACTTTGAAAATATATTTTTAATTATAAACCTGGAGGAATGAGATTTGAATATTGGGAGCAGAGCCAAGATTGGGTTGTGGAGGATTAGGGTATTCCTCTTCTCCATTAGAGTAGAAATGAGAATGGAACTCCTAACCAAATAGCTAGAATGAGAGCTATTGAAATTTGGTGAACGATAAGCCAAGAACGAGATTCAGGAGCCATGAGAAAAATCAGCCAACATATAGTCGGGCTGGCTCGGATATACAGTTGAGTTGGTTCGGGGTGAGATCGAGCCAACTCGAGATGGATTTGAGCCAGCTCTCTCAGGTAGATAAAAAGCAATGCTCAGGTGAAATACAATCGAGCCAGCTCGATTTCTGATGGAGTTGGCTCGACGAAGGTGAATAGCATGATGGTGAATAGCGCACGGACATGTGAGTAGAAGTTTGACAGAATCTACAGTCCCTAACTCATGAACTAGGTCTATTCACGGGGTCTATGGAGCTATTGTGCTATCCAACAATCAGGAGAGCACGCGGGAGCTGATCGGATAGCTATTGGGATGATTAGGACTTATAAGAAGGCCTGACGATCTAAAAAGAAGGATAGTCTTAGAAAAAACCTTTCAAGCGGTGTAGAGATAAGGCAGAGAGCGCTAGAGTGCTGCAGTAACACCTCTCTGGAGGCACAGGGGTTGAAGAGGCTTGGCGATGCAGTAGTCGAGGAGGGTATCTCAGTAGAGAGTGCCAAGGGCTTTTTAGGAAGATCAGGAGCAAGTTTTAGGAAGAGCCAGGGGTCTCAGGATGCACCAAGAGCATCAAGAAAGTTGGGAGTGTCCTGGAACAATGGGGTTGCCTAGGGACAAAGGTTGAGACTTGATGTAGAGGCTGAGAGGATTACAGAGTGTCCAGGGATGTCGAGGATCCTGAACTGATAGATCTATGAGGGGGATCTTCTTGGAATTTCTATGAAAGCATTGTATGGATGAGTGCTTCTGGATTCAGAGAAAGGATTGATGGGCTGAGATTGTATCTCCTATATTATTCTTTCTCAGTAGTGAAGTATTGTATGTCCCATGGATGTAGGCATTTGGGTCGAACCACGTATATGGTTGTATTTATTTGTCTTCTTCTATCTTTTCATAGCAACAGGTGGTGCCATATTTTCTATAGATAATTTTGGATGGATGATTCGTGTTGCATAGTTGATGGATCTATTCTAACAAGAGCTACTCATTTTTATTTTCATTGCCGGACCTAACCACCACCAGCCAAATATATCCTAAATAACAACCAAAGAAAGGCAATGCACCGTTACGGATGGATTGATGTAGTACAGGGTTAGTTGGACAGGTATGAAGCCCGTAAATTTATAGACGGAAGCTATAGAACCAATCAAAATAAAAATAAAAGGGCTCAGCCATCCATCAGTCCCATATACTTAACAAAAAATAAAGAAAATAAAAAATTGCATATTGATTTTTATGCTACGATGAAACATTAATGATATGGCAGCGTTGCTTGTCAAATTTATATGGTCTAACATTGTTTTGAAGTAGTCTTGCTATTATTATTTTGAACCAGAATTCTAAATTATGCAATAAAGCTGATAGTATCCAATGACAAGATTTTATTTATTCATTTATTTATTTTTCAAATTAAAGTATGCCCACAAAACAACATTCCAAAGCCCGGGCTTTTCTTCGTATCATCTATTATGCATCATTACTTGCATCTATAAGAAAAAGATCAATTTAGGAAATCTCACGTATCAAGTTGAGCTGCAAAATTACCCCACATATTCCCTACAGCTGCACATAGTTTATAAGTTAAATGTTCTCAAGGGAACAGTGAATATACCTTAAATATTCCAAACAGCTGAATAATATGTTAGTATGACGAGATATCGATCAAGGCACTAAAGATTAAAAAAAGGCTGAATGATTTTATGAAATCACCTTCTTCAATATATATAAATAGTATATATAGTTGGGGAAACCAGATTTTGGCTTAAATAGATGAGATCTGTATTGTAAAATATTAGTTTGAATCTGACATGTTGGACTGATTCAGACTTAAAATGAGACTTGATCTGACATATTTTATAAAATAAAAAAATCTAACATAATCTGAAAGTTTATTTAAAAATCTATAAATATTAAAATTTTTAAATAGGTCAACAGGCCTAGGCCTTTAAGACCTCAGCATAGGTCCAAAGGTTTATCAAACATAATACATGCTACTCTTATATAGGTTGGCCTACAGATTTTTAGGTTAATTTTTGAAATTTTAGATCTAATCTATTTATTTAAATAATTTTTTTTAAAAATTTATATCCAACTTATTTAGATAAATAGAGTGGATCAGATTAGATCGATAATTGATTAGGATAGGCTATAAGCAACGCATATAACAGAGAAAAAATACACGCATATGACAAGGGCTGTTAGGAATAGCAGAAATAATTCACACTGACCGTAACATATTCATGCCTTCTCCCCGCAAGATTTTGAATCCAAAAGAATGGCGCAAAATGTCAACCAGAAGCCAGGAGTGGATTCAGATATGATATTTACTCTAACAGGGTTTTTAATGTCAAATGCTTTACATCAATTTTCCCCCTGTCTCAGCGATTCCGTTGCCGAAACATTTTCGGATTTTGGATAACTAGAAGTATGGACCCAAACGTAATTATCGTATAAAAGGGTATGGTCGTAAATGTTTTCTTGCAAAGGCTGCTGGACTGGACAGCGGCGACAGCCGGAGATGGCCAACGTAACGTGGACTATATGGACTCCATGTATAATATTTGCGTCATCTAGGGGGTTAAGTATAAAATCAGGCGGTGCCGAGCGCAACCACCGTTTAGGACCGAGTTCTTTTGCCTGACGGGTCCTGACTCGCTGGTAGAGACAGAGAGTGGCCGCCGGCGGAGAGAAGAGGCGAAAGACTTCTCCTGCCGTCCAACTGTTTCTTGATAATCGGAGAGCTAGGGTCAGGGTTACGGTTTACCTACTCTGCGAGGATGCTGAGGCGATTGGCGCTCCGTTCCACCACCGTCGCGGCTCCGGCGATTCGTTCACTAGACAAGATCCTTGTTCCCGGACGCGGCGAGGGATCTCTCCTTGCCAATCCCCGATCTCAGACGTTGTTCTTGCGGAGTTTCATCGATCTCCACCAGGTTATTTCTCTCCCCCGTTTCCGGGGCTTTTGCGAGATCCACTCCGCTCCGCTTCGCCACTTATCTTTGGAATTCTTTCTCCGCAGTTGGGTAACAAGGAGTCCATCGAGAAGGAGCGAGCTCGGCTGTGAGTCCCCCTTCTTTTGGTCATTCCATGCCCCTCCTTGTGTTTCTTTCTTTGAAAGATGCTATACAGTATCCCTTATTTCTTGTTTATGCTGGATATTTTTGGGTCTTTGGTTCCTATGACCGTCGAATCTTGATCAGAAGCATACTATAGCTTAAATTCGTTGTTTCTTTCTCGTAGGTTTGACAGCTTCATGTTTAGATGTATATTTTCCATTCTTGCCCCACAACCACCTGAAGATCTCACCTTTACTACGGGTATCCTATGTTCTTGCTTTCTTTTTATTTTGAAAATATTTTTCTCTAAATTTCTAACTCTTAGGTTTAGTACAAGGACCTGTCCTGATGTTACTCTATTTAGATGCGAAGAATCTTATTTCTTTCTTGTTTGTGTTGAAAAATTGTGGATATTTACTTCACATAGCAATAACATCTTGATCAGAAATATACCAGTTTGATTTCCATGTCTGCTGGTCGTTTAGTATTGCAACGTTAGGAGTTAATGCACCGACTCACAGGTGCATCTTTTCCAGTCTTACTTAACAATCACCTGAACATCTTTCTTTGCCTGCTATCCTGTGTTTCTGTGCTTGCTTTTATGTCAGGTTTAAAATATTCATTCTAGGTTTTTTTAGTCTTACCCCTCAACTACCTCGACTCTCATATTTACCAAGTTTGTTCCATGTTCTTGCACTCTATTTACCATCAAGGTTTTTGGTCCAATGCTGGTGGTCTTATTATACATTTCCTGACCTTCATTGTTATGCAGTGGAGACAGTATTTGAGAAGCACGTCTCCACTTTACTCATCACATTCAGATATTCTGCAGTCCCATCGTATACTGAAATCATGACAAAGGGCATCATCTCTCCTTTGTCTTTCTAGATCATTGACCACAATTCATACCTTATGTCCAATATTTTTGTCATGCCCATGCTAGTACTGTATATCTTCTCTAGTTTCAATATTTAGTCCAGGAAAAAAGATTACTCTTTCTCCTTATGTGTTGTCGATGTGCGAAATTCTTGTCAAGTTTCTAGGTACATCTAAGGCCATATGTTAAATGACCACATAGAATCAAAGGGAAAGAATTATAATTAAGCTGGCTTTTAGTTTTCAACTGATGAAGCACTAAATGTGGATGTGAATAGGAAAGTGTCAATGTAGCTTTTCTTTCAGCTAGGTTGTGAGTGTCACTTCTAGTTTTCAGTTTCTTTGACAAGATAGAGTCAAAGTGAAAGAGATATAATAAGCTGGATGTCAGCATTCAATTGATAAAGGCATATTTTGGATTCCAATAGGAGGGTTTCAATGTGTCCTTGCTTTCTGCTAGGGCACGAGCATGGTTTGTTGTACACTATATGCCTGATATGAGGCATACCATATCGTACTGGTCTCGTACCTCAACATTGTCTTGTATCGTACCGATATTTGGTATGCTGTTTCATATCATACCGAACTGCATACTGGTATTGTAATAAGATGGCACCGGTATGGAATCTTGTACCAAAACAGTGAATCTTGTGTGCAAGTATTGCTTAATAGTTTTCAATTTCTTGCAAGGAGCTTAAAGTTTCATTAGAGATGCAAATTGCAATATCATGAGTTGCAATTTTTTTCATTCCTTATGTCAATTCAATGGGTAATATCATCTGTTTGTGCTCAAAATACTTTTTTTCTGAATAATCCTTCTCATCATTGTTCCTTGTGATGCTTAATTGTCTTTAAAAATATCAGCACAGAAATCTTAGCCCATTTTGTATTTTTCTTATGGTTTCATTCCAGTTACCTTCGTTACCAAGTCTGGTTGTTGTAGCAGCTCTTTATTCACTTTTCATCATGCAATATATTATGTCTTTTCTTGTATGCTTAATAATTGTTATGCTGTATCCATTTCAATTTCAGAGGGAGAAATTATTAGAAGTAAATCTACATTCAAATTATCTGTTTATAGAAAGTATTTAACAATAATTATTCATATGCTTTAGTGCAGTTCAGATGAACTAAGTAGAGGATACTTTGCTGACATTTCAGAGATCCATAAAAATGGTGGCAAGGTATGCTGAATTCAAAACATTTTGTCATATTGATCACTAGCACTTCAATTCTGAGATGAATTTAATATTTATAGAGCTAACCTTCTACGTCCAAAAATTGTAGACTTTAACTTCAAGCTGTTAGTTAACTTGATATGCATAGCTAATAGAACTATCTAGTGGCCATGCGCCTTATGCACTTCAAAGCTTTTTGCTAGTTATCTAATCTTTGTTTCCAATGATTATGTCATGAATAAAGAGGTAGACCTTCCTCTAGGAGAATGTGTATCCTTCAGAAAGTCAGTAAATAGCTCATTTTTGTTGTTTGTTTGGTCCATAATTTGAATTTAATAAGTTTTTGGGTTCATGATAACAAAGGAAGTAATTCTAGGAGATATAGGCATCTCATGCAATTGGAAGGCTAATTATTGAGATAATCTTTGCCAAGATTTTAAATCTCGTAGGACGGAGCCGTCCTGATTTTCTCATGGAATGGGATGCGCCGCCATCCCACCCCGTCCCGACAATTGGGACAGTGGATGTATCAAGTCATCCCGATCGGGATACTGGGACAATGGTAAGACGGTCCTGTCCGGACACGTGGGATGGTGCCCCATCCCGATGTCCCGTCGGGACCTAAATCCTTGATCTTTGCTTATTCAAGACATTTTACGATGGTATATGCTTTAACATGATATTGACCTGTAGATTAAACCATGTCTATCATGGCAATACTTATGGGTTTCTGTCATTCAAGAAGTTACTGCATTGGTTTGATTAGGATATTTTCATGGGGCCTGGTGAAACCATATTGAATGAAATCTCATTCTTTATCAGGCTTTCTGATATAGATGATCTAATGGAAGATACTTTGGAACATGTATCACATTAGAAGTTAGAATTACAAAATTTGTGGTCAGATTGGTTGCCCTGGACTCTTGCTAAGTGCTGCTAGGAGATGCAAAAGTCTTGTCGGACTCAGTTCCTGCTCGTCTCAGACACAGCTTGGATAACCCTTCGTAGGATTTCAGCTTGATCTGATCATTTACTTAAACAGTCCTAGCTGCTGAGTTATAATATAAGTTCGTATCGTGTTTGGGTCCTTTTCTTATTAGCTAATACCATATTTTAAACTGTTCAGTCCTGATTCAGCTGTGAAACTGGGTCTAGACTCTAGATTCGTTTCTTGGACTGACTTATTGCTCTGTTTATCTCTAAATCAATATGATGAGAAATTTATTCAAGCAAAGGAAATGAGAGTTCTTGATCAGGAAACAAGGAAAATGAAACAATTTGGAGACCATGAAAGACAGAACACAGAAATGCCCATGTCAATCACATAAAATGCAGGATGTTTTGCCCACCAATAAAAAAGAATGTTAGATACAGCTTGTGCCTATAGGCTTTAAGCAATATTACCAAAATTCCCAGACAAGGTAATTGTTGAGAAGATCCTCTGCATGACACGAGGCTTTGCCAATAACAAGTATTTGCCCAAAGGATGATTCAGATTTAAGAGGCAGGATTGCACAGGTGGTTCCCAAATTTAAGACAAGATCGCATATGTTGTTCCCAAATTAAGGAAGCCTAAACAAACTGAAGTCCAATCATCTAGCTTGTCATCCATTAGGAAAAAAACCAATGACATAACTATTGCACCTTGTAAGGTTCATTGAAGTACCATCACCTGAAAGGTAGCATGGTTTGAATGCTCACTTGGTCGGATCTTCCACTGTTCCAGATTCTTTCAAAATTTTGACATCTTCCATGGGTAGATTGTGGTTAAGTCAGGTCCATACTGGATCAAGTTGGGAGCAAGATTTGACCAAGCCATATGTAGCAAAGTAGACAAGCATTTTCATTCTATACATTTTTGTGCTATATATATTTTGCAAAACAGGCTATCTTTGGCTTTCAAATCATGAAACATGACAGCGAAGTTTGATGTACAAATCTTTTGTTCTTTTCCCTCAAAAAATGATCGGACTCATTTGACAACAGATAGATTTATGGTTGTATACCATAAGGATTATCTTTACATTCTATGTATACTTGTTATATTTTTATTTTACTTCTAAGCAGAAGGCAAATGCTTATAATGATCTCGTTGTACTGTTATAGTAATTCTCATAAACAGTTACCACGTGTATTGATGTTTCTGATAGCAGTCTGTGTACACAAGAATTTGAGTATTTTAACATCACATGGATTCCTATGCAGGCTTATTTTACTTTTGTTGAATTGTTTGTTAATGCTTGGGTTCTTTTGACTACCCTAGGATTTTGCAGAACTTCTAATTTTGTTGCTTCAGTTTTTATAGCATAACATAATTGTTGCACCAGGTAAGGTTCATTGAAGGACCATCACCTGAAAGATAGCATGGTTTGAATGCTCACTTGGTCAGATCTTCCTCTGTTCTAGATTTTTTCAAAATGCTGACATCTTCCATGGGTCCAGATTGTGGTTTCAAGCCGGGTCCATACTGGATCAACTTGGGAGCAAGATTTGACCAAGCAATATGTAGCAAAATAGACGAGCATTTTCATTCTATACATTTTTATTCTATATATATAATGCAAAACAGGCTGTCTTTGGCTTTCAAATCATAAAACATGACATTGAAGGTTGATGTACAAATCGTTTGTTCTTTTCCCTCAAAAAAAAAAAGATCGGAGTCATTTGCAACAGATAGATTTATAGTTGTATTACCATAAGGATTACCTTTACGTTCTACATATACTTGTTAAATTTTTATTTTACTTGTAAGCATAAGGGCAGTGCATATAATGACCTCACTGGATTTGTATTGTAGTTCTCATCAACAGTCACCACGTGTATTGATGTTTCCAATAGCAGTCTGTGTTCACGAGAATTTGAGTATTTTAACAGCAGATGGATTCCTATGTAGTTTTACTTTACTTTTGTTGAATGCGTGTTAATGCCTGGGTTCTTTTGAGTATCCTAGGATTTTGCAGAACTTCTAATTTTGATGCTTCAGTTCTTATAGAATCCTAAGGTTTCTCCTGAACTTTTATGTGATGATGATGACCATCATTAAATGCACTATAAATCAAGCTTAGTTTATATATGTATTGTAATCTTATCTTTCAATGATACATGTAAGTATATATCTGTGTAACCATCCTTTCTGAGGTCTGGAGAACTATAATGATGTACTTTTAATTGTTTTCCAGATCCATAAGCAACGTCCAATAAAAAATTAAAATAGGACTATTGTCTAAATTAATTAATTTTTGTGATCGGATGATATGCTATTATGCAGGTCGCATTGGCGAATAAAACTATCATTCCATCACTAGCAGCTGTTAAGTTCCCTGATTTGGAAGTAAACTTTGCCGATGGTAGAAGTTTTAAATTACCCATTAGTTCTGGACAAAGTGGAACTGATACCAGTGAAATCCCTATTCCTTATGCATCATTATTGTGTCTTTCCTTTCGAGCAAGCTCGCAGGTATGAGGAATGATGCTTCCCGTGCTTCATGTTTCTTTTCTGAGATGTTATCTTTTGAATGTTTAGTCTACTGTTATTCTGAAGGGAAGTACTTATAGTCAGATGGCATAGGAAATCCTTAAGTATTTGAGTTACATGTGGGTCAATTTGTTAAGAACATTCCATTAGTCTATTGTGATGTCATGATTTGCAAGATCCTAACCTTTCTAATACAATGATAATTGACCTCAACCCTGCACTTTGAAAGGCAGATATATAAAGGCTTGGTGATGGATATTCAATATGTATTAAGACAATTTGCATTCATGTGTGGTTTAAATTTTAAGTTGTCTCACTTGACGTTCACCTGACCTGATGCTCTGAGGTTAACTCGAGGAAAATGTTTTGACTTGTGAACCTTATGATTGGTGCCATAATAGTATGGGGCTCAAGCATCATATGGAGAGGTTCATGCACGGTACACACCTGACTCAGTTTTATCATTTTTTTGTTACGCATTTAAGAAAAGGCATCTGTCTTTTCATCTATTTTTTTTCTCTTTAACACCCAAGTTCGAGCATGGAAGGAGGGAGCTTTGCACTGCTAAACTCTATGTTGGCCTAGAATCTAGATAGCTTGTACCTGTCAACTGTAACCCCATATGTAAAATGAACAGTCTAGTGTTCTGGTAGATGAGCATTGGCATTTTTTCATTTTCCTTTTTGGTTTAGCATGTATCAATGATTTTTCAGAAATTGATGCTTAAGATTAATTTTTTATTTTCCACTTTTATCACTGCAATGATGTCAGGCTTGAATAGCCATGCCAGGGGTTCAGCAATTCAGCTCCTTGGACTACACCAACAATAACAACCCTTTCAGTGCCTAGGATGCACTTTATTAGTGGTTAATTACCTTTCATCATTATGTATATTAAAATGAGAAGATTTTAGTTGTATGGACTACCATCTGGTGTTTAGAGATCCCATCAGTCTAGAAAAGTTTAGCATTCACTGCAAGGCATACTAGACACAAAAATGTAAGTAACAACATGTATCCACGTTGCTCATGTAAAACTTATCCCCTCTATGCAGCCTGCACTAACAGGCATTATAACCATGAGCACTTGTTGCATAAAATTCAAGCTGATGGCATTTGCACATAACCATGTCAAGGGAACTAAAAGCTGCAAACAGAGGGAAGTTTTAACAAATTTTGGAAACTTCCCAAGGGATGCCTTGATTATGAATTCATAACCATGAAAAAAATAAAATTGGCAGCTGGTATGCAACAGCAATTTTAAGGAACATACTTTAAACCAAATTTTAGAAAAGATGGTGGATGATTCCATGGCATTTTGATGAAAAATGATATAAAATTATCTTGGATTTCTGCAATTGTTTTCACAATGTGGATTTGTGCAATATGCACTTGAACATCAGCCACATGGTGAGAAAAAATTGATATACCTCTTTTTGGTTCCTTGAAAGTAATAATTGCCTTAGATTTTAAGCTGGATGCTGGAGGAGTGATACATATAACATGGCAAAGTCTCTGGTTTTAGCAACAAGCCCTTTGAGCTTGATAACATATCGAGGGCATTTGGTGTGTGGTGATCACCCTGAGATCAAGATGATGTGGGTGGAGGTGATGAGATGATTATGTTTGGTTGCACCATGGTGATCCTATGTGGTAGTTATCTTAAAACAACCCCACTTATCAATTCACCTTCCAACCTGAGGATGGAAAACCCATCCTTAAGGGCAGGCATCCAAGATGACACTTGGATAGTGATCTTGGGCTGAAATTTGAGGACAAAAATGTCCCTTAGCCTAGCTAAAAAAAATTAGCAATATTATATATCATTTATTATAATTATTGATATCACATATATAGTATTTATGATATATGATATATTATTAGTCATATTATTGTCATATTATTATTTAATAATATTTTAAATTATAATAGAAATATATTACTATATTTTACATTTATATTTTGAAATTATTTAATATATTACTTATATTTGCCTATTTTTTCTAATCAAAATAAATATTAGTATTGAAATAATACATATTATAAGTATAAATGAAAATATTAATTCTATAATAATAATTTATATATTTTTATAGAATTAATAAATATTTTTTTATGAAACATATCAGGGTTAGTTTTGGTATTTTATGGTTATTGATCTAGGATTCTGTTACAATGGCAATCTTGACCGGTTATAAATCCAATTTGATTTAACCCTATTTTGATAAGGCATGTAATCAGCATAGTTGGAAACAAATAGCGCAGTTGATCGGTCACAAATCTAGCTTGACTCAACCCTATTTCGATAAGAAATATAATCTGCATGGTTGGAGACAAATAGGGTAGCTAAAGGATTTTCATTTCAGCTTGGAAATAAATCAACAATGAATTAGCAGATCAGCAAATAAAGCAAGAATGGCTAATCGGCGGATTAGTAAATAAAGCAAGAATGGCTGAAATTATAAACCAGCCTTAGCTTTATCTTTCTCTTTATTTTTCTTATCAATCTAGCAAAAAAGGCTATAAATAAGCTGGGCCGGCCACCCTTAAGAGGTATGGATTGCTATTTTTTTCTTATTCCTTTTGATTTTTAGCATTAATATTATTGCCAGACTTTCTCATCCTCAAATTTGAGAGACTCTTGTTAGGGAAGCATAAATCCTAACAGATTCTCATAAAATACCAAACGTGTTACTTGTGGATATCATGAGATCTTTAATCACTGGAATGCAGCATACCAAACATGGTGATCTTAGATCATCAGGGATTAGATTACCTCGGATAAGGATCACCATTGATCTAAGATCATTTTCATGATCCTATTTGGGTCACCGAATGCCACCATAAGCGGATCAAATTGATGTTTATTGCATGATCAGCTTTAGTGCGCTGCTCAACTCGGTGGGTACACCAAACGGTAGGTGATGGTAGTATCGTACATGGTTAACAAAGAAAGTGTGGTCTAAGGTTTCATCCACATATTCCTTTTAGCAATTGCCATGGTAAATGGTGAAATGCCTATTAAGTCCAATTCATAACATTATGTAGTCGATGTTACTTACTGACTGGATGCTGTACTTGTGAATTGCATAAATGATCAATATGACTCAGTTGGATTGGAAAATAACTTAATGGCATCTCTCTTTTCGCTGAACAGACAATGGCTGAATCATGGAGTATTCCTTTTCTGGATGCTTTTAGTGCTCTGGGAAGAATCCAAATATATGAGGTGATTACAGAGATTATTATTCCTCAATGGATGCATTTCTGATTTCATGCTTCGTTTATGAGTATCTTTCACATTATTTCGTCTTACTGGAGATATATATGAGACATGTTCCCTTAACTCCACAGATCCCAGTTGGATTAACATAATGACATGTTATTTTTTGTTCTCTAGTAATTATTATCACTTCAAAAAACAAAAAACACACAGGAAACAGAAGAAAATAATAGAAAGGATTAAGTTTTTCTAATGATTACAAAGGAAACACTTCTTCTGTTATTGTTTGTAGAGATTTAATTGTATTCTTTAATAGTGTATGGATACATATAACAAGATTCATGATTTTGAAATCTAGCCTTACATTATGATCAAAATCTCCTTTTAATCTCATAACTGGAGATCTGTTTCCTTACTTGGAAAATGACAACTACATGCAATGCCAACATACCTATCTACAAGAAGATTTTCATTCTTCAGTAAGCTATCATTATATAAATTATTGAGGTATAAGAAATTTTGGATTTTATGTACTTGAATGATGAGGTTGACTTGGATACATGTTTGCAAAAATGTTTAGTTCCATTGAAGTTGTTTTTTGCGTGGGTTCAACTGTGGGACTCTTGTGGCATATTATTTACTTTCATTTGATGGGTCTTCCATAGATATATTATTTTACTTTGCTATTTAGATAATTGACCTATCATGACTTGTATAGTTGTGAGAACAATAATCAACTTTTGCTCTGGTCCTTGGATCCCTGCCTACTGTGTTGCTGATGTTCTTTGCTGATCAGCATTAGTATATGCCAGTTGGTACAACACCCAAAAATCCTCTGATGTACTCAACTCTACTACCCCACTTGAAGCACATAACAACTTCCAATCTTCATTATTCTGCTTTTCATAAATCTGCGAGTAGATGTTGTAGAGTAAGGCATTCATGCAGTGCAGAACTGCAAGGAAGTTGTTACCTTTTATACAGGAATTCTGTCTCTTCCATTGTTCATTGCATGGAAGACCAAAATTCTACTTAGAGATGCCCATTAGTGTATCATAACACAAAAACCATCGGGCTGGTATTTTTTTTTTTTTTTAATGCACTATTCTAGGCAGAAATCTTTTCCCCGATTGGACATCACGAATGATCAAGTTGAGGTCTAAATAATTAAAATTGAAGCCATAACCTGTTGATGTGCTGACCAAGATGTTCATAAAAACTGCGTAGTTCATAACAGATTTTATGTTTGGCAGCTGCAACTTTAGTAACGACTTTGCCTTGCATGGAAACAAATTGTAATCAGTGACATGATTTTCTTTTGACGATGTGTATGTGATGGTCTTGCCCAAGCTGGTGCTATGCATATGAAATTGCATCAGATTAGCAAATTCATTACAGCATTGTCATGATTTGGCTATCTATTTTATGTTAGATCAATAAGTATGCAGTGATGCAGTGGACATGTGATTTCTTGCACTTGTGTCATATGGTCGACACCTTTCTCATCATCCCTTGTGCAGGCTAGAAGTTCCAGGTTCAGCCCCAGAGAGGGTGCCTATCTCACTGTCATTCTCCAGGGGGAAAACATACAAAAGTTCATCTTCTACAAGCTGGTTGTTGTACCTAGTTTTGTTAATCTTTGACATTGTACATGTTGACTATTAAGTTCAATTGCTTGTTTTCCTTGGCTGATTATGTATTCGTCAGTATTGGGCATCCATTATCTATAGCTATGAATTGATATATTAGCTTTACCTTTCTAAGAAGACATTGTTTTCTTACTGCTCTTTTCATTTGTTTAAATAAGAGATTTTCGCTAGTTTGTTGGAGATGCATGTTGTCTGAAATACCATTGTTCAAACTTCAATTGTTAGTTGAACTAGTATGATCTCGATTAAGAAGTTGATATTCTGGTGATACTCAATGTGCATGTTTATGCAATATTTTATCATATGTATATGGAAAATTCTTTAACACACTTTTGAATAGTATATTAGCACTCAGCACTATATATTTTGAGAATTTTTCTCTATGCGTGTATTTAGCTATAAGCTTGATGATATATTATTTTTCCAGGTATCATTTATAGACTCTTGGTTATTGTCATTGAGCCCAGTTCGGAATTTGTTTCTCAAGATGATGAGGAAATCCAACAATGCCCAGCGACAAATTGTTTATGCATTTGGTGACCACTACCATTTCAGGAAAAAGCTTCAAATATTGAATCTTCTCACTGGGTGATATTTTTGTCTTTACCGAGTTCATCATTTCATGACAGAGAGCAAGCTAGTTGTCGAGTATAATGCTATTTTTCTTTCCTTGCAGGTATATTTTTTTGCTTGATAGGTTTGGCAGAATTAGATGGCAAGGTTTTGGCTCTGCAACACAGGAAGAACTTTCATCACTTATGTCATGCACGTCCCTTTTGTTAGATGAGAAATGAGGTGACTGTCTTAACTTTGCATCTTTGCTTCCATTTGTTGGCAAAATTTGTATTCTATGATGCATGATGAATATCAAATGTAAATCTTTCCAACAAATATAATCTTACCTTTGCAACTGTAGATGGTGCGACATAGACTTGGGCAGAGTCCTAGTTAGGCTGGACTATTTGCTAAACTCAATGCTGAAAATTGCTGGTTTGACCCCAGCCTGCCTGCCTTTGGACATTAGTTTTCCAGCCCAAGCGGGACTTCTTGTTAATTCCTCAGGCTTGAGAGCAATGCCATCTAAGTTGACCAGGTTAAGCCCTGTCTCTGTTCTTCGTGATGGTAGTATCTCAAAAAGAGAAAAATAGTGGGGAAGGGGTGGAGAGAGAGCTCTCAAGAAGTGGCAGTGGATTAGGACATTGGTGGTAGTGGTGGTGTTGAAAGGGCAGGCCAGCAGTGCTGCTGCTGGAAGAATGGGAGTGGCAGCTTGTGGTGGTGGAGGGGTGGTATTTAGGGTCCATGTCTGTGGTGTTGGAGTGGGGTGGCAGTGGTGGTATGGAGGCTGACTACACTTAATGAAGGAGGGAAGGAGAGATTTGGGCAATACCTATGGTGTGGTGGTGCTCCAGTAGGTGGACATGGCATTTTTTTGGGTGGGGGAGAGGAGGGGGAATGGGTGGGAAGGTTAGCAGGATGGAGATGCAAGGAAAGATGAGCAACCATCTCTTCTACTCACCAGATAGTGTTAGGGTTAAGGATTTAGGTAAGAGAAGTTATATTTGAATATATAATGTATAACAATATAATAATATGTTTTCTAATGTTGCACCAGCCAAGGTTTAATGGGCCCATTCCCAGCCTAGATCCTGGTCGGGCCATAAAATCCAAGTCTGGGCCATCTTGTTGGACATAAAATCCCAGCACAGGCCTGCTCAAAACTGAACTGAGAGGGTTGGGCTTTCTTTGCTCGGATTTAGTTTAACACTTTCAGTTCTTATGATGATGATTCTACTCCAAAACAAATTTCGGCTTGACACTGGTGGCTTGAAAATGCTGGAGTAATTTTTTATTAAACATTCCTAGTATAAATATTTTGCTGATCATTAAACTATACATTTCATAGAAGACATCTAGTTAGGAATAGGCAAAATTTTAATGTTTTCCCCATAAGTTCCTCTGTCTCAATCCAATTTGGACCTAGTATTGAATACCGAGACATTAAAGTTCAATTTATGATTCATGTAGTGAACATTAAAAGGTGTTTAATGTTACCAGAAAATATATCCAATGCTAATTCTTCGATGAGACCCTCAGACAACTCTCTCAAAAAGCAGGGTTAGCCCCCCAGAGATTTCTGCTTATCGGGGGTTAACCACCAGGCGACATGGCTTTCATTTGTAGCCAGTCTATTAGGTGTTAATGTTGAGTCACAAGTGTTTTCTGGAAGGTTATTCATTGTTATATCATAGTATTATGTAACTTTAGGCCTTTCTCTTTACTGTTCCATTCCATCATATCGTTGAACAACACTTTCCCTATTACCTGAGCTACTTGGTGATAAGATCAACAAGTTACCCATAAATAAAGAGGATGGAATATAGCTGGCTACAAATCTTGAAGGAATTGCTATGATGTTGCAGGATACAAAAAAAAAGTAATGTCCTCAAGGAAGGTGATTAATTAACTGTGAAATGGATAGGTGATGTAAATGAAAAATAAACGAAGAACAAAAATAAAATTAAGAAGAAAAGAAAGAAAAAATAAAATACGTGCGCAATCCCCGATTCCCATCAATATGTGGTAGTTAGGTCATATAATCGACTTCCTTTTTCGAGCCCATGGTGATTATGATGCACAGGGAGTGATTACAATTATACAACATTCCTATAGAGCTACGAATGCTTGGTGATAAGATCAACAAGTTACCCATAAATAAAGAGGATGGAATATAGCTGGCTAGTGGCTACAAATCTTGAAGGAATTGCTGTGATGTTGCAGGATACCAAAAAATGTAATGTCCTCAAGGAAGGTGATTAATTAACTGTGAAATGGATATGTGGTAGTTAGGTCATGTAATTGACTTTCTTTTTCGAGCCCATGGTGATTATGATGCACAGGGAGTGATTACAATTATGCAACATTCCTATTTTGTGGTTATTGAAGTCCTGAGGGAAGGGAATCCTGTCTTTAGACAAGTTTTTGATAGGAAAAATGAAAAGTCAACATGTTGGCAAAAAGTGCTGGTGTATTGTTCTTGTGAAATGACCATCAACAGTGGGCTGATTATTTCTGCCTCTTGTGCAGCATATTCTGTCAACATGGCCTTTCTTGTATTAATTGAATAGATAATTATCGGGATCACACTACATAATCTGTATTAAACAAACCATCCATTTTATAAGGAAGCCTATCAGTAGGCTAATTAGTGGAATTAACAGGCACTTGATCATAATCTTCTAGGCACTTGATTTAAATTATTATGAACATCCTATTATTTCAGTGTTAGTGATGGCATCTTGAGTTGCTAATGAATTTTGGATACCTGATATATATATATATATATTAGATGGTATGTTGTTGCCTTGATGGGACTAAACTCCCCCTCATTTCAATTTGGAGAAATTCCCTGCACCTGATCATGACCTTTCTTTATGTTCCATTGTTGCTTATGGAACATCCCATATCCATCTAAGATGTGCTGCATATCATCTGAATATTCATTGGTCGCAAGGGGGTATTTCCACTTCCATTTTCTTATGTGTAATCATCTCTTGAGAGATTTTTATGATCAAATGAATGAAAATATTCTTTTAGGAAGTTGATTAAGCCCTGATAGTTTTCTTGGTAAATTTCATGACTGGAAATTGTAAAAATTTGAAATAGTTCAGACATGATTGTTTTGGACCCATTGGATTGGAACTGCCCATGATGTGAAAGTATCCTATAATATGATGAAGCAGGGATACCAGATACAGTTTTTCTCACTACATGTCAGCAATTAGTTTTATGCTGTTGGACATTCAATGAAATATATTTATTTATACTACCTTAGTTAAAATATTCATATGGCTGTCCTGTTTGTGTGGGTGTCAGGCTGGGGCCAGACCTGTGTAGAGCTTCTGCATATTATTTGAGGGGTGTCTGCATTCTGGGTTATGATTGTGGGAAACAAACTTTTCATCCAACTAAAAGTTTTTTGTATTGGATTCCTTCGTCTGTGATTTAAATTGATGTGCATGACCACGGGCCTTCATTGCATTCCATTTGGTGCCCCATTTCAATGACACGGATATGTGTATGGATGGGATCAGCACACAAGTTTCAGATGGCCACTGGGAAATAAATTTTGGCAACTTTTGGGGAGCTTTTATGCAGTAGAGGATGCTGATATCCTATGGCAATTAGCTCCAAGAAGTTGTGTGCCGCCAATTTGCAACACTAACCAGTTACTTATTATATGTTGCTGTAGAGGCTGCTGATATGCTATGGCAATTAGCTCTAAAAGGTTGGGTGCCAATTCACAACATTAACCAGCTGTTTGATGATTATATGCTGCTGTGAGTCTCATGTATGAGATTAAATGTACATTGTGCAGTGTTTAAGTCATTTCATGAACATTATAAAATATTGTACTAGATGTTCAAGTTGGTTGGAGATTTAAACCCATAACTAATAAACTCAATTGGTGACGCCAGGTCCTACTGCCGCTTGGTTTCTTTTTGATGGCCCAGGACTTTTAACTGTGGTTTAAATTCATGTTGTTTTTAATTTGGCCAATGTTGCATGGGTGCTCATTCTGGATTCACCGTCGTGTTTGCACCCAGAACGGAATACGAAAGCGTTTCAGTTTGGTACTTGGTGCATAAAGATTTTCTGAATTATGAGACAGTTGTTCTGAGTGACTGATTTTTAAAAGCTCTGTTTTAAGCCTAAAATAATTTTTCTAGTCTTGGAATTTATCAAAATGGTGTGGACATGTATTAGCTTCGAGGAGGAATATTTTCCGGCAGCAGCATGTAACAACATTTTATTATGCCATCTAGTTGTAGCATTGTTTTACTTGTATCCCTCTAGGCGTAAGATGCATACCGAGCGTTCAAACGATTGCATTTCATTTGTATTGATGAGATGTGAAAATTAAACGAAGGGATGGAGACAGGGTTTTAGTGGGTGTGAAGGGATGAAGGGTTTTGGTTTTGGGGGTTGTGGGAGGATCGAAAAGTCTGCCTGCGGTAGTAGGGTTTTGGGTTTTCCATTACGCATTCCTCTTTGCTTCCGCGCATTACGGCCAAGAGGTGGTTGGCATGATCTGAACCGTGGGAGGGGAGGAGCTGGGAACGGACCCGAGGAGGTACGCACAAGACATGAAAAAGAGGATCCAACAAGTATCTACAGCCGGTGGAGGATCTAACTTCCGGTATCCACGAACTGAAAAAAGTATATTTTCTGAAAACAGAAATCATTTCCTTGTTTACCATTTGAAAGTGTAACAGGAAGGATATTGCTTATATTGTTTTATGGGCCCTTGGAACATTTTATAACTACCATGATGCCTTTTGATACTTTTTTTTTTTTTTTTTTGGCATATATTATTCCCCATAAAAATATAAGGCTGGTGCTAAGAATTATGAACTTGGCCAGAAAGTCAGAGATACATCATGCACCCAAGAGAAACAAAAAAAAGGGAATGACCAGTGGGATGAACTAAATTTGATTTAAAAAGTTCAAAATTCTCGGAAGAAGTTGACCGAATTGGATCCTACATCAATATGCAAAGGGAAATGAGATGCCAAGGTCCTGCAATAATTTTGTATGCTAAATAAGATTTGTTTTGCAAAAGTCTATGAGCCTAGATGAGCTAGAAAGCATCACAATACCAATTTGAGATGCAAATCCATAGCACATCAAATTGTCTCCCCTTTACGGTGGTAGTAAAGGGGGACAACAGCATATATTTATCGTGTTCATCCAAAGATAGCAGCATCTCACTATCACAAGCTTAGATCTTAGGGCATAGATCCTCTATGATATATGATATATGGTGCAGTGCATCACATACATCATTCATCACATGATGGACGCTGTATGCAGATATGGATCATGCAATGCACATCATGTGCAGTTTTATGCAGCCAGTCATCCATCATACGATGGATGATGTATGTGATGCACGGACCGTATGTTGCATCATGAGTTCCGCTGAAAATCTACGCTTAGATCTTATGCATCTACGTAGCTATATAGGTGTGCACCCAGCATGCCCCTGCCTGAGATAAAGCAGTGTACTCGTCAAACAGCTCCAACATGCATACGTAGGCGAGTAGGAAAGGATCGACATGCTTTAATGCCACGTAGCTAGTAAATGGGTTCACATGCTCAACAAGCACATCGAGAAAATGAGAGGAAGGAAAAGGGGACGCATAGTTGTGTATGTGAGAGAGAGACAGGTGGGATCTATTAATAAGGCACGGACGCTGCATGCACACAACCACCCCCCTACCCCCACCTCGTCCGCCTTAGCCTTGAACACGCCGGGATCTTTACAGTGTAGCCACCTCTCTCCGCCCCTTCCCAGCTCCCCTGCTCATGTGACCAAAACAGCCATTCCGGCCGACGAGGGTTCTTGTCCTCCAGGGAAACGTTCCACTTTCACATGGAAATAGTATTTTGTACGGAGTTATCATGGATACCTCTTGAATTATAAATTGCTGCAATGTCGATCTTACGCCTTTTATATTGATCAAATAGGTTCGAAATCCACAGGAGTCCAATCAGGACTTGCAGCAATTGCATATAATAAAGAACTCTTCCTGCTATTTTGATGCATAAATTGAAGCAATTGCAATGCCTACAAAGGATTAATGTGAATTTCCAATATAAATAATCTGGTGGATTTTAGAGCTATCAATGTAATATGGACATCGTAGTAATTCAAAATGAAGGTGCCACTTTTATATTTCTCTGACCTTTACGATTCTAACACTTCTACGTTGCAATGAGCATTCATTTTTAACCTTTACAATTCCAACACTTTTATATTGCAAGATGCGCCCCAAGTGATCCCACAATTACAAAAGTGCCACGGATCCCTCCCAATTCTAACGCTACAGTGAGAAGCTACCGCTATTAAAGGATGATCCAGCTCTGTGCGTTTTGAGGCATAAAAGAAGCAAGCATGCAAGCCATGGCTTCTATATAAGAGGAGCCGGAGAAGGCTTTTCCATATACCAACATACAAAAGAAATATACACATGATGGCGACTAGCCGAGAGGAGTCCGACTACGACAGCAGCTGCTCTTCCTTCACGGTGCCCGACTCCCGCCGGAGCGTGGGGAGCTCGAGCTCCGTGTCGGTGCGCTCCAACTGCTGCAGCACAGCGCAGCACAAGCCCCACAAGGCCAACCAGACGGAGTGGGAGGCCATCCGGAGGGTCCAGGCCGCGGCGGGCCGCGTGGGGCTCGACCACTTCCGCCTCGTGCGCCGCCTCGGGAGCGGCGACCTCGGGAACGTGTACCTGTGCCAGCTCCGAGACCCCATGTTCTCCGGTTGCCTCTACGCCATCAAAGTGGTGGACAAGGAGGCCCTCGCCTTCCGGAAGAAGCTCCAGCGGGCGGAGACCGAGAGGGAGATCCTCCGAACGCTCGATCACCCCTTCCTCCCCACCTTGTATGCCGAGTTCGACGCAGCGCACTACTCCTGCCTTCTCATGGAGTTCTGTCCCGGCGGTGATTTGCACGTCGTCCGGCAGCGTCAGCCCGGAAGGCGCTTCACCATCTCCTCCGCCAGGTAATTATATATATGTATATATTGTCACTTGTTCTGTTCTCTTCTAGATTGCACCTCATAATAAAAGGAAAAGGAAAAGCTAATTCATTATATATATGTAGGTTTTATGCCGCGGAGACGCTCCTGGCTCTGGAGTACCTCCACATGATGGGGGTGGTGTACCGGGATCTAAAGCCGGAGAATGTGCTTGTTAGGGATGATGGTCACATCATGCTCTCCGACTTCGATCTCTCGTTAAAATGTCATGTCGTTCCGAGGCTTCTGAGGCAGAGGCTGGACCCCAAGCTGGTCGAGAAGAATTATGCCAAGGGCTCGACCTCATCTTATTGCGTGCCGCCAATGCAGCCGGTGCTCTCTTGCTTCTATGGTGGGGCCATGATCAAGAGCAACAGGCACAAGGCGAGGCCTGCAACGGAGACGGTCCCAAAGGAGGAGGATGGCTTCGACCCCGAGCTGGTGGCCGAGCCGGTCGCCGCCCGGTCCAGATCATTCGTGGGCACTCACGAGTACCTTGCGCCGGAAGTGATCTCCGGTGCAGGCCACGGGAGCGCCGTGGATTGGTGGACTCTCGGGGTGTTCTTGTACGAGATGATGTACGGGAGAACGCCATTTAAAGGCGAAGACAATGAGAAGACGCTCGTCAACATCATCAAGCAACCACTGACATTTCCCAAGGTGGCAACCTGCGGAAAGGAGTTGGATGAGATATTAAGAGCTCAGGACCTCATAAGCAAGCTCTTGGTGAAGAACCCCAAGAGGAGGATTGGGAGCTCCAAGGGCGCCGCGGAGATCAAGAGGCACGACTTCTTCAAGGGGGTGAATTGGGCTCTCATCAGGTCGGTTAGGCCTCCTGAGGTCCCCAGAGATCTGAGGAGAATGAGGAGCAAAGCCCCCGTCCAAAAGCTCGCCAAGAAGAGGGACGAGCGTTACCACATCCCTCAACATTTTGATTACTTCTAGGTGCTTGTTTATCTTATGTGCATTAATCCACTGATTAGTTTACCACTCCAAGGAATATTTAACGGAGACAAGATTATTTTCTTGTTCTTATGACTAATTAATCACATAATCTTATATTATCATAACTCTCTCTCTCTCTCACGCACGCACACACGCACACACACACACATACAAACACGCACGCACACTCACACATACAAACACACGCACAGCGCAAACTTTTCCCTTTTCGCTTTTGGCTGTTAAAAGAGCTAGCAGTCCTGGATGAATATATAAGAACGAACGTGCCAAAGTTATGTTGGTAGCCCCATCCACTTGCATCATGGACGACCCCAGAAAAAGTTCAAAGAAAAGATGTTGCATTACAATTAGCATCATCCATGTCGAAGGCTTAATGCATGCTGTCGGGGACCCCACTTAAAGAGAAACTACATGTTAGTTGAAAGTCGTTACCTAGCTAGCACGCACACGCAGGGAAGCGTTATTGGATTGAATATTAAATTCATACTTGTGGAGCTTAGAAAAGGCAAAATGTAGGTTTAGTTACTTCCGATGCATCTACTGCCACCAACAAGAAATTAAGAACGGGGGGGTGCCGGGGCACGAGAAGAGCAATGATAGAAAGAAATGTTGACAATGAATACAGCGTAGGGTTATATATTTTGGTTGGGAGATTGATTCTTGTTGCAAGCAAGAAGAATGACTAAAAAATACATAAAACTAAGCGGTCATTATGATATTTCGTTGTAATATTTACTATGGGAAAGTTTATAATGTGATTTTCCCCAAAAAAAGTAGTTCTGAAAATAGCTAGGCTTCCCTTTAGTCATGAGATCGATGTTCCTGATGTTGCTAATGCGGAATGTATGGTCGAAACTGTGTAAAGCCTATGCAAGGTATTCAGAAAAAGGGAAAAACAATGATGATACATGGTTATGAAGAGAACAAGATTAGATGATTGTGGATTAATTTTGAGGTATAGGATGAAGTTGACTGGATGATTATAACCTCGATCATTAAATGGCTGGAGGATCAATTAAATTATAGTTGAGAATCTAATTGATCATGCTCTCAAATAAAGCTTTTTGGTAATCTTTAGGTCCTCTCTCGACATATATAGATGGCTAAATCAAATAAACTAATTAAAGGGTTGTAAGTTCAAGTTTGTTGCTTAGTGGAAACTTTATTCCTACAGTGGGTCCTACTGTAGCACATCATAGATTTTGCAATTTATGTGCATTTTCATGATCACTTTTCTATGCACCATTGATCACTTTGAATTCTTTGCAGATCAAGTATGAATTTCCATGCCTATCCTTAGGTGTAAACTGTTCATCGAACCGTAAAACTAGATTACCCCTATTTTTTCAGAAAGAAAGTGTGAACTAGTGACCTTGGAGTGGAACGGGAATCAACAAATGCTTTTCATTTGAATCATATGATAAACTAGATATACTTTTTTTTTTTTTTTTTTTTGAGAAAATTGTAGAATGCTTAGGATTCATAACATATAATAGTTTGCATATAAGTTCACTTATTCTCAATAGAAAAGAAAAAATTTATAGATGTACTAGCCGATATTTAGTTTTGCTTGTCATGTTCAATTTTATCTCATGTCAATCAGATTTGGTTGTATTTAGAAATTGTTGATGTGGATTCCTAAATCTTTTTGGAAACACCAAAGGTGTTTACAAATCCTCACCAATCATGATCAGTACCCGTCTGGATTTTCTATCGTGCACTACATGATGCATTACATGGTGCATCGTCCATCGCGTATGCACGCATGTTGTGTGCCATCGTGGGATGGACGTTCTCGGTAGGCGTAGGCCAATCTCTAAAGACTTCACCAATCAAGTCAGTTGGCCCCAACTAAGTAGATTCAAACCTGAGCAAAAAAAAATAACACCCTACTTCTTTGCTCTAGAGATAAATCAGAAGTTGTTATAGCACAAAAATATAATTGGTCAAATCATTTCTGGAACAGAGAAGGCTGAAGTTAAATGCTGGAAATGATTAGAAAATGTAGATGACACTCTAATTTTCCGTCAGCCTTCACCTAAGCAAATCTTCTATCTCAAGTGTCTACCAACGGGCTTTCAGTTTGCTTCTGACTGCACGTAAACTTAAGCAAATCACAGCTGGTCTTCATTGGTGATAGTCTTTCTCTGAGCACCTTGCTTCCATCCTAATTAAATTGCAATACCACTTTTTTCTCAATTAACTGGGCCTAGTACCATCCCCGAATAATCTCGGAATGGAAGCGACTCTCTCTTTCCTTTGTTGGAAGACTTACCCTTATTAATTCAGTTTATACCGCATTACCTTTATACTGTATGTCCATTTTCCTCCCCCCAAGCTGGTTAATTGCTATGCTAGATAAGCCAAGAAGATCTTTTCTTTGGAGGACACTCAATCATTCTCCCCATTTGCTTCGTTAGTGAACTGGAATATAGTATGCAGGATAGAAAAGGAAGGGGTTTTGGGTACTCTCAATCTCAAAGAACTTAACATAGTCTTCATAGCTAGACGTGGATGGAGACTGTTAAATGGTGATCATAATCAGCATTCTTGAAGTTTTAAAATTTTTATGCTACTCCAATAATCGACGTGCTTCAACAAGATCTAGGCTTCCCAGCAATGCTTTCACAAATTGGAGAAGCATTGTTGAATCGTTCAAACCATTCTAAATGCTATCAGATTTTGGAAGGACACACGGATTGGTGAATATCCTCTCTATTCTATCTCTCAATCTCTTAGACGGTGTTCCAGACAAAGATGCTTAATTTGGTGTCATCCTTCGGAATAAACCCATATATATAGCTGGTCCATTCCTTTAATACCTCCTATCTCTAATAAAGACTTCGAGGAATTCAAAAGAGAACTTCTTCCATAGCTTAGATTATTTCTCTTAGCATATAGACTCCTCTTCGAAGTTTCCAGGGTCAGATCATTCTAAAATTCTTGAAGAGGGGTGGCAGCACGTTTATCGTAGCTACCCGTTCAAGAAAAAAAATCAGAATCTTCATATAGCTAGCCTGAACGAATAGACGAAACATTAGAAAACTGTTAAAAAGAAAAAAATGATGGATTCATATTTTCTGTTGTGCACTTTATAATACTGGCCTTGACGTGGTTGATCATCTATTGATCCGCTTCCCCTTCTGTGCATATATTTGGAGGATCCTACCATCTCTTTGCAAGATTAACAAACCTCCTGCATCTTCTTCCAAGCGGTTCTGACATGGCGTTTTGTGGCATCAATCTTGGAATCATCTGCAGACTTCATTCGATCTTCTTATAGCAGCTATCTCGTGGTCACTGTATATATATATATATATATATATATACGTAGGCATCCCGATGGCCGTGCTGAAGAAGGCTCCTTCCTGCTGATAGAGGCATATCATCCCATCAAAATTGCAGTAGACTTAATTCTCTGGCTCAAATAAGGCCACCCTTGTAATCTCTGTTTAGCTTCATCTTCTACGTACAAAGCGGCTGGAGCCTCGAGCTTTCCCTTTCTTTCGTTGAAAACCAAAAAGATTGAAAACGCTTTATTTTATGTTATTATCACAAGCCTCCATTTGACTAAGATTTCCATCATAATTTTTTCTTTCTTTTTTTTTTAAAAAAAAAAGAGAGTAAGATTTCCATCAAAATGAATTGTTGAAGATTCAGGATGCCTCACATCCTATGGCTAATGGGCGCATGCGTTCGAACATTGCCTGCCAGGACTGTTGCTAATGACAAAAATAAGTAATTATAGTGGTGATGGTGATGGCACAGGAGAAAAGGGAGGACCACGAATAGAAATAGAAATAGAAATAATAATAATAATAATTGGAATAATTGAAATAGTTGGCGGGAGGAGTGGCATGATAAGGTGGTGGTGGTGGTGGGTGCAGAAGGCCATGATGGGTGGAAGAGAAGACCGGGGTGGAGGGTCAAGGCAGGTAATGATGGTGGAGGAGGGAGTCTTGATGTTAAGGCTCTGGGTCTGCAGCTCTCGATGACGAGCTCAGGCACGCGTGTTTTGTCCAGTTCCCGTTCCCCAACCACGTGTCATGCATGTATTAATTACCTAGCTATCATCTACGATATTACCTACCATATACGATACAAGCAAGCAAGTTCGTATTTACTGGTTGGAAGAACTCATTTCCAGTTGCCAGACCGTACGATAACCAATTGGATTCAGCTCGACCTAAGGCATGACATGATCCGGCCAGCCCAGCGGTGTATCGCTCTAATCACAAACCGGCAGAGGTAAATATAAATATAAATAGAAAGGGGAAAAAAATGGAAGGAAAACGAAGCAATGTAATTGTGTTTGTGTGTACCGGGCTTATGATCGGACCAGTCTACCGTTGAGCTGGTGGATCTGATCCAATTAATATTTTTTCTAAATTTTGCCGGCCTTAAATATAGGATTCTAACGTACTTCATGGTTCATGAATGAATGCAATGGATGATTCAATATTAATATAAACAAAATCATATAAAGTGGGCACTAAAGAAAAAATATACGAGGTGAATTTTTTATTTTACCATATTTCATTTGATATGTATCTTAAAGTAAAAAAAATCTAAAAATCAAACAATACTATTAACGGAGTCGTCAATCCTGTGCTTAAAGAAAATTATACCATTCATTTTTTTTCTTATTTTCATAGTAAACTTTTAACCAGTATATACTATGTGAACCAATGATTATAATTTTAAATAAATTGATATATAATTTTTAAAATATGAAATTCATCAGTATACAATATGCAGTTAAGTGATTTATACTTGATAAATTAGTCATCTAAAAACCAAATATAAATCTTCAAACAAATTGATATATACTTTCTGAAACATCATATTCATCATTACATGCATACTTTATGACCGATTGGATGATATATACTCGTTGACGTCCTAACATATAATAAAAGCTTCTTTGAAATATATTTAATAATTATTCAATATATATTGAATTATTAGATAATTAATTTGCTGAGTGTATATCATCTAGTCATGTATTGTATACTAGTAAATTTCATATTTTAAAAATTATATATCAATTTATATAATATATATATATATTGACTTTGTTGATAATTATTTTTTTATTTTATGTATTACGTGCTGTATAGTATGTATCGATGAAAAGTATATTGTGAATATATATATATATATATTTTAACCATGACTAACCGCTTTGATAGTAACAGGAGTTTCTAACTTTTAAATTTTTTCTTTAAAATATATATTATCAGGATGATGGTAAAATAGGAATTGTCTTCTCCGGTGCCCGCCCCATATGTTTTTTGTTCGTACAGAAACGGGGAGTGCAACATTTGTAGTGTGTGAGACGAACATCTTGACTCTTGCGTTTACATCACCTTTTGACACGGTCCTTCCTCCATGTATGGAAATAAATCAAGATTTCTCCTGGGTCAAGAGTGGGAGAAATGTTGACGTCGCAATCATACAAATGCTAACCAAATATAAACCATTATCGCAGTGTTTGTCTTGTTTTGAATTTTTCTGAAATATATCCCATGCATTGCCGGTATTGCCATGTCTCTTGAGAGATTTATGCCCACAAATCATATTATATACAGTACATATAAGCGATGCATTTTATGTTTCAAACTTAGTCGCTCGCTCCCAGAAAATTAAATACGCACTGAATTATATAAGATCTAATGCTTCTCAGCAAATAAAATCTATTGTCGGGGACGGAGCCCTGTATATACTTGAAGTGATCTTTCAAAAAATTATATTCAGGCCAGGAGGAGCCTGACTAGTGAAGCACCATCATTGATGCTCAGATATGACTTGTTTGCCTTGCTATTTTCCATAAATGGAAAACATATTTCTTAAATTGCAACTTCTTTCTATATCTTTCCACATTGGTTTTAGATGATCTGAAGTTGACGTTGAATGGAATTCAAGAAGGAAACTAGATGAATTTTGCATCAATAAAGTATCAAACTATGTAAAAAAAAAAAAAAAGCAGAGGAAAATTTCCTAAGATGAAGAGTAATTTATTTTATAAAATACTTGATTTATCCTTTTTATACTATTTTTAAATTAAGCATCTCGAAGATATTAATTTCTTTTTTTTCCAATTTACCGATTCCGTCAGGTAAGTGATGGATTGTATGTGTGTGTGAGTTGGACTATATATTTTTCATCAACTTTTTGAAAAAAAAATGAACAATAAAAAATTAATAATAAATCATTTAAATTCAAAATCCAAACCATTCAACATGGTGTACACCATAAGAAATACCTAGAAAACTAAATTCATGTATTTTACTATAATCTAATTATCGAATATGTATTAAAATAGATAATTTGGTAACACGATACCATGTTTTACTACAATCTAATTATCAAAACCTAGCAAGTTTAAATCTAATCATATTTTGAGTGTAGAGTAATTAAGATTCATATATACCTATCGTATATATATTTTACCATGCTAGTGTAATGATAGCATTTATTTTCGTAGACTAACTCGATCAAAGTATATAAATTTTATTTTATTTTTTAAAGTATAGATTATTTTAGTAATTTGAATTCTTAACATAAATATTCTAAAAGCATCAACTTGCTTTCAACAAGTTAACTAAAATGAATATCAATATGTATAATCTCTATTTATGTATATATTCCATCATATAAGTCGACGTAACTAATTTATATCATCAATCTTGTTTGTCCTTCATCTAAACCTTCAGCTCGGGCCCTCCTCTTTTGTCCTTCAGATGCAATTGCCTCTCAGGGGAAAAGAAAAAAAAATACTAGATAGTACCATCTGCCACATCTCCCGATCGCTTGTAATTTCATGAGATGCCAACGTGGCTTCTTATAGGACAGCAAAAGTCTTGGTTTAATTGGCATACGAGGATAACAAAGGGTGCCTTGGTCTCACCAAGCACCACAATATCTATATAAACAACAGGCCCGGATCCTCTGCGGTACTGAAAAAATATCGTATGGTGCTGTACCTCATAGGATTCTATCCATCATAAACGAAGGGCCATGCAAAAAAATTTATACGTGCGTGTTAGAATATTAAAAGAAAACGGATTTATGAACCTCGAAGATATTTGGACAGACGACGTCCAACCATAAACAGTAGTCTATGGTGCATTTTGAGTATTGCATAGGATCCTACCGTACGATTATTTTATTATGGGACCAGCAGGCCACATCAGCATTGCATGCCGATCTAACGATATATAACATGGCCTGTGGATTTGATAGGCAACTCGGTTTTTGACATGTTAGCTTGTAGAATAACTGATAAGGGATAGCCGAAGCACGTACTAGTAGCCTACATTGGACGATAGCCATGAGTTGAACGGACGATCCAAGTTATACAAACCACTGGATTCAAATGATCTGACCTGTTGGAAGCTGACTGGACTAACCTATTTCAACCTAAGCTGACCTAAAAACCAATCAATAGCAACGTGATCCCAACTTGAAATGGTCATAGCAGACAAGTTGAACTCGGCATATGAAAGCCTTGGCTTTGAATAAGTTTCCTACTTCAAACCTGGTGAGATTAGAGCGAAGAGAAGGAGCTTAGGAAACTATATTTGGATGGTTACTCTGCTATCATGGCTCATAATTGTCCAAATCTCGCCAAAGATATCATGCAAAGTATCTTAAAAGGATGAGCAACAATCCGTGGCAATGATGCGGCTCTCTTGCATAGATTTGTTCCAAGCTCCCCAATTGATGTTTCCAATCATCCCCGCCCTTTGAGGGGAGTGTGAATGATGGAGGAGAATAGACCTTGAGGCATCATGATACATGAAGCCAACACGTTAGATGATTACATGAGGTGGGTGCCAGATGGGAGATAACTTTTTCCTTCTTGTCTGTGGCATGAATTCAGGTCCATGATTAATGGAAAAAATGCATGCAAGGATGCCGATGGACCAACTGAATCATAATAGATTATTACTTCCGTACTGTTCTCTCCAATAAAAAATGGGCAAGCTATGGGTCAATGGGACCTTCTCAAGATACAAGGCCATTGTCCACGCAGAATATAACATCGCCTTGGAGTATGTCTACATGGACATGTAATTCGTATGCCATGCAATCTGGATGACTAGTGGAATGTGAGACAACATGCTTAGTGACATAGCCCATCGGAATATGCATCCTTCAGAAAATTGACTTGCTTTTTTCTTTTTTCTTTTCTTTTTCTTTTTTTAAAAAAGGCATTTTGAATGTATATGTAACAAGTCATGCGACATCAATATCTATTTTATGTGCCTCACTTCAAGGCTTAAGTAATGGGCTTAAACTCATGACGGAAATGATGCATGCGTACACATACATAATCGTATGCCGCTCTGGTTTCCTTTTCTATTTTATTGGAGTTTCATATTTAATATTTTTTCTAGCTTTCCTCGCATCATGGGGTATTATATATATCTAAGCATATTAAAGTGGCCTAGGCTTGTGGATTATTTTCTGAAACGAGCAAATCCATGGTTGCTCATCTATTTCCAGTTTGTCACTTCCTAATTAGCGTGGTTAATTGTATCATTGGCGAAGGCTGGTTTTTGAACAAGCCTGGTTAGGACGATAAGCCAATAGAAGATCTTGGGCTTGGGATCAGAGCCCATTCAGCATTAGCCCAGGTAAGGCCTTACAATCTCGTTTGGACCTGGGGCAAGCGGAGGATGTGATGCTCGCATAAGCCTTCCTGCGCAGGAGAGCTGGACCCATTTAAAATACTCCCAGATCGGGCTTGAAACCTATATTATTCTTCTTGGAATTATTTCTACACCACGGACGGTGTAACTTCATGAATATTGGCTCTCACACGTAGCTAGAGAATTTTTTTTTTTTTTTCTAGTGTCATGCTTCAGTTCTATGCGAGAGCCAATCACTTCGCAGAGCTACAGTATGTAGAAAGTATTATCCTACTCTTTTGTACCTGTCGGGCTTTCAAGATGCTGCTCATGACTGCAAGTTTTGGATGGGCATCCTCGCTGGTGCCGACTTGGGCCGAATAGGGTCCGTCTTGCAATCCTGGCTGCCCATGATGTAGAAGATAGCCATGATTGAAAGGGCCCTATCAAGATATTAATCCATATGCCATGATGATGATGGGCCTCATCGGATGATGGTTGTCATTCCAAATATGAAAGAACGAAAATCTTTTGTGCAACACGGTGCAATAACATTGCACCATTCCATGTAACTATTATTTTTTAACATGCATTTAATGCCTATAATATTTGAAATTTTGTATGACAAAAATGTCTCTTTCTAAAAATTATGACATCCTTTTACAAAAATTACGATACATCTACAGAAAATATAACATTTTATTCAAGAATTACGAAGGAATATCATAATTTTTATTAAAAAATATCATAATTTTTAAGAAGAAATATCATAATACGACATAGAGAAAAAAAAAATATAGAAAGAGTATTATGATAATCTTTCTTAAAACTTATGACTTTTTTCATAAAAATTATGATATTTCTGAATAAAATATTATATTTTCTACATAAATATCATAATTTTTTTTAAAAAATATATTTTTTATTTAAAATTTTAAATGCTGTGGATATTAAATATATGTTGAAAAATGATGGCTATATGGATCAATGAAAAAGTATGTTATTGCACCGCATAGTGCATAAAAATTTTTTCTATAAAAGAATGTGATTGGGTGATATTACCGCTGACAAGCTGCCTTGAGGATCTACAAAACAACAAAAAGGATAGGGGCTCATTGGATTGGATTGAATTGGCTTTTCTTTTTTAGTGGAAACAGGAGCCAGAGCTTTCATTAAATAGCTAAACCATAGTACACACCAGCTACATGGATAAGGAAAACAACGCTACAACCAGTTGTACATAGACTGAAATGAAAGTAAAAACCAACAACGATGTTTCCAATAGAAGTAATATTCAAGGGTAGAAGCTATACATGAGGCTCTCCAAAAAGAAATTACTGCCTACCGAGAATAGGATCCCCAACTCTGTTAGCCTGCAAAATAGAATGCAAAAGCTGGTGTAAGGAGTCACCCCCATCGTAGAAGAAGTTCCTCTGAAGTGCCAACTTAGCAACAAAGTCTGCAGCTTTATTGTTATTACGATGAGTATGTAAAGCTAAAAAACTGATGCAGTTAGCTTTCCACCTAAAAATGTCTTATAGAATCGGCAAAGCTGAACACCCGTTCATGAGATCACCATCGATAGAGAAGATAACAGATGAAGCATCTTCTTTTAATCAAATATGTAAAGTTTGCAATTGAATTACAGCAATCATTAGACCCATCAAAGCAGCCATAAGTTGAGCATAATAGATTAGATTGGAGTAGCGAATAGAAGTTTTCCTCCAACACAAATTAGAGGAACCTCGAGCATCATGGATGACAAATCCCACCGCAGCTTTTCCTTCCTTCACCACAGCATCGAAATTGACCTTCAGCGTGTCTAAGGGAGGAGGGAGCCATTGAGTACCATTGGGGGATGGCAAGTGACCACCCCAGCACCTTAACCGACATTCGAAGGTTGTGCTATTAGCTGCTACGTCACCAGGAAGGATGCATAAATGAGCTTGCCGAAGGATGCTAGTGGGAGATGGGTAGATATTCTGAAAGACCCTTTCATTGCGAGCAGTCCATAATTGCAATCAATGATTTGATGTCTTTCTCTACCTTGGAAGTTAATAGCATATCAACCAATCCCGGCAAAAAAATTGGCCCAGAAGTTTGAATGTTTTTATTAAGAAGCTGCTAGCAACCCATGGTCATGGGACATTGAAAAAGAATATGGTTAACATCCTCTACATCATCAGCACACACATCATGATGAGACTGGGCTGCATCTAAGATCTCTCTATTTTGCAGAAATTCTTTGCAAGCCAACCTATTCCAGAGCAGTTTCCACAAAACAAATGGACCCTAGGGAGAATATTTAATTTCCAAATCCAGTCAATTAATAAATGCCCATCAGAAGACTGTTGTGGGCTAATAAGAGGTTGGATTGAATTAGCTTCGACTAGATCCTTGGATGTTTAAATTAGAGAAAATTTTTATGCTAGAGCGAAGGAGGAATCAGACGGGCAGTATCATTTTAATCATTGATTGGCAATACCTTTCTTGCGAAGGCTTGTGATTTACTTATAGCCGTCGGATCCCGAATCTTCTGTGAATCATATGCTATTATCTTTGAGTCATGCTATAACCATCTAAAGAATCGACAGAGGTTATTGTAATAATCTTCACTCCCAGTTTGCGATGGAGGGGCCATCTTATTGTGCAGGGTTAAAGCACAAGCGACAAACCATGAGCAAAATTGAAGTCTATCATTTGGGGTCCTCCTACCCCAGTTTATATAGAGAAAATGAAGAGAGTCCACTATTATTTAGTTGCGAGATCATCAGATAAGATCGTTCGTTATTTGCTATTCGGAGATGATGCCAAGCTATAACCATCCATACTTTTTTGCTCAGAAATTCGTAACAGCCTTGATTGCATATGACACTTATTGCTCAACCATTGGTTGGTCGATCTAGCAACTAAAATTCTATTGAGAGTTGAATCCGGACTATATCACTTACCCTTTTTGAATTCGAGTCATTATCCTCAGCTCAAGCAAAGGAAGTCGTTGAGTTGTCCAATTGATGAGTCAGTTGGACTTTGGTCGATCTATCTAGCTCGACTAGGAATCTTTTTGAGTGCTCGATGGAGTTTTTGAATAATTGATTTATGTTTCCAAAACGACATCAGTTTTAGCGAGACATCTTACTACTCTCTCCGTACGATATGGAGGACCAATCCATACGATCATTTGGGGCCGAATGTTCGAGTGACGCGTGGCAGCTCATAGACTAGATGGTTGGTCAGAAGCTGTCTAAACTTGATCTAGGTTGAATGTCAATCTAGGGTTCCTCAACGGCCTTGATCTAGATGGTCGATCGCTTGGATGTCGGAGAATCATTAGGATTTATTTGGTTTCTTCTTGGATACTTCATAGAAATATGGTTTTGGCATATTTGAATGATCATAAGAAAGTAGTCTATTATAAAATGACTTATATTTGATTAAATATCTATTTTTTTGAAAAAATATGTAAAATATCTATTATATTCTTAATAGATATAAGATCATATATTTTTGCTCTCAAATTTTATATAAATAATAATATTATATTTATATTAATATAAATATAATATTAATATATTATATTATAACATTAGATCATAATAATTTATTATATTAATATAATACTAATATTTTAATATTACTAATATAAATATAATATTATATTAATATAAAAATATAAAATTTATATTAATATTAATAAAAATATTATATTAGTATAAATATTAAAATAATATTAATATATTATACATATTATATTATTTATATTAATATAAAAATTATAACATATTAATATAAATATTAGGATAATATTAATATAATATTATATTAATATTTATAGAGATAATATTTGATGATATTTTTAAGAATTTGTATGCATTAGAATTACATATTTATAAAAACATATTTTTTTAAAAAAAATAGTCATCATTTTTCATTCTATGGAAAGTCCCAAAACTTACCTCTTCCGTGGATTTTCACTTTCCATGAAACATAAGGAACTCATTTGGTTTACAGAAAGTGGAGGGGGGAAGAGATGGTTCATAAAAAGTGAAGAGGGATCCTCTTATTTGGTTGAAGTTTTAAGAGGAAAAAGATTGAAAAAAATTCTTTCTATAGAAAGCCACTTCTCACGTTTCATGATAAGTGAAAATCCATGAAGAAGATAAATTTTGATATTTTCTAATAATATAATATAATATTAACATTATCTTAATATTTATATAAATATAATATTAATATTATAATATTTATTATATTTTAGTATTTATACTAATATATCAATATTTATATTAATATAATATTATATTTTTATGATATTAATAATTTTATTATATTAAAATATTAATATAATAAATTATTATGATCTAATATTATATTATAATATATTAATATTATTTTTATATTAATATAAATATTATATTATTATTTATATAAAGTTTATGAGCAAAAATGCATGGTGTTATATCTATTATGGATATAATAGATATTTTACGTAGTATTTCTATGAAAATAAATTCTGAACTAAATATAAGTCATTCTTTAATAAGTTACTTCTTCATGATCAACTAAATATGTTAAAATTTTATTCTCAAATTTTTTTTTTAAAAAAAAAAAATTATCTAAAGAATTATTTTCAAAAAAGTTCTTCTCGCAAACCCCTAAATGAGTTCGAAAAATATCTTCCATAAAAAAAGCTTTTTCAATTCATTTTTCCCTTAAAACTTCAATCAAACAAGCTAGAAATTATTTATTTATTTTTTTTTTCTCTTCACTTTTTATGAACCAAACAGGTCCTTATTTTCATCTTAGATCTAGGTCCCTATTCAAACCGTTTCCGGCACGATCAGGGCTCCTCCAGTCCCTAAGCTTTCCAAGCCCAGAGTTCCCGACGCAATTTAGGTTTGTTGGCGAACCGGTCTCTCTCCATTCCTTCCTCAGATTCTCAATTTTTCTATGATCTAGTCGTGCGGGTCACGAACAGTGGAGCACAACCACAGTTGCATCAGGAGAAACCCACGGTTTTGCTTCAACCTTGGTGCGGTGGTTCCAAAACCGTCGGTGGAGTAATTGCCGGAAAGGCCATTTCCCATGGGATTGGGTGTGTCACATGGCAAAAGAGACGCTATTACGGGAAAGTAGCTTAAAAGATAGATTGCCTAACTCTATTAATGCTTACCTAAATTGACCTCTTACTTCCATTTTCCTTTTCATTGTTCCATACTATCTAAGACAGCCATCAAGTTCCCAAGCAAGCAACCGATGCCAGCGAGGACCACGGATTTTTTTTTAAAAATCTTTACGGTGAATAAACCATTGATTTTTCGCAACCCACAAACTTATCCCATGAATCGTGCTTCTCGTTTGTTTCGCTAATTTACCTATCAAATTGTTTTAGTTTTAGATATTGTTTTTCTCGGCAGCAGCTCGGAAAATGTTTTAAATGATATTGATGATGTATATGATGATGATTTTGCTGATACACGCCCTCCTCCTAAAACAGCACGGCACCATTCCAATAATTTTGAACGAAAAAAAAATTATATTATAAGTTTCGGATTTTTGCATCAGTTCGAAATAAATTTTGAAGTAACTCCCTGTTATCTTTTTTTTTTTTTTTTTCAAAAAAATATTATTATTATTTTGTTATAATAAGTTTCAGGTTTAATATGCTATTAATCATACTACAGACTATATCTGTGTGCCCTCCAGGACACGGATTCCCTCAGGACTAGGGGGGCGGTTTAGCAGCTCTCCCACCAGATCCACCAACCTCCAAAACTCGACATTATTAGATGGACCGATCCCGTGGACCGGGCCAATAATGGTCACGCGCCACATTACCCCCCTTTTTCATTTAAACTCTTCAAGATCCAGACAGCGATAGCCATTCATCCTCTTATCAACCGTACACGAATCTCGGTTCCACAGGACTGGATCGGGAGGGGTAAAACAGGCGACCACCACCCACGTATTTCAGCCAAAAACCATCAGCTGCTGCGCACCCTCCCGTACCAAATGCTCATAAATAAATACACACGACCCTTCACATCCCATCCCCATGAGCAAAAATCTTAGAGTCTCCTTTGTTCTCCAAATCCCTTGAGCTCCTCTCGGTTATAGTCGTGAAGATGGGTCCGGTCACAGGCTCCTTCTTGGATCAAAAGCTTGCAATGGCGAAGAGATGCTCCCATGGTATTCTTTATACTTCCTCCTCCCTTTCAAATCCTACAGCACGCTATAGCTCAATATCGGCACATTGGCCTTCATTTTACAAAAAAAAAAAAAAAAAAAAAAAAAAAGAGAAAAGGAAAAAAAGGCAGAGTCTTCAAAACTCTCTTAAAAGAGTTTCCAGTACGATCTTTCGGTGTGGATAAAGGGTGCAAGTTACTTAGCAGCATGTTCTAGTTTTCCCTACTAGATTTGAGTGAATGATGATGGTCTATTTTGAAATTGGCAGAGGGAGTCGTTGCAGGAGCAAAGGCAGCCATGGTTGCAAGCGTTGCAGCTGCCATCCCAACTGTGAGCATTCTCTTCCGTTTCTCTAAGTCGTTTGAAGTGCTGCAAATTGCTTGCATATAATTAATTTAACTAGCTTGTCACAAATTGGACTCAGTTGGCCAGCGTCAGGATGCTGCCGTGGGCAAGATCCAACCTGAATCACACGGCTCAAGCTCTCATCATCTCGACAGGTTTTTATCATATTTAATCTCACATGAACTTTGTTTGTATTTTGTTAGTTTTTAACTGTCGATTTAATCAACGAGCTGTGCGTGCATCACTGCAGTTGCTGGTGCTGCCTACTTCATAGTTGCAGACAAGACGGTGTTGGCATCGGCCAGGAAGAACTCCTTCACGGATGCTCACCTATCCGACAAAAAGCGTGGTTCCTAATAAAAAAAATGTATATATTACTTGCTCTGATGTTCTTGTTCTGAAAGAGCAAACATGTATTGCACATCTAATAATGGGTAATAAAGATGAGGTAATGGTTTGGCGAGATCGCTCCAATTATTCTTGTGAAATCTACTTACTGATATAACATTCATGGAACATTTGGCTCCAAAAATGGGCATGAGACACTGTCACGAGGCCTATGAATGGTTCATTGAGAGCAGAGCCTGGATCCAGTTTGAACCATGCTTCTTTTATATTATTATATAAATAAATGAAAATGAGAGGCTCCATTAGATTCGACAGAACTAGCAGTATAGGTCACTACGTTCCTACGTTCAGGTGACCTTTATACATGGACTTTATGCCGGCTAAGGAAAAGGACATTGCGGCAAAAACACAGTATGAGATACGTAGAGGCTTCCACGGCACGAGTCGAAGTCTGTTTTAGTTTTCTTGCTGCTTATCTCCATTTTTTGAAGATTTGAGTTCTGTTTGCAAGGGGATGTTTGTTGGGCCCTCCGTATATATATATTATAGTAAGTTATTTCGTATTATATAAGTCAATGAATAACGTGGGCCGGATTGATCGTCAGATTTCTTTCAACCAATTTAAACTCCGACAGCGTAACGATTTAAAAGATTGTCCGGTAAATTGTGTGACCGGTATCCATTATTACTGAATAACGTCGTCAGAAAAAGATGGTTATTATTATTATTTTTTTCAATAACATTAAAATCGTCATTAAAACCCGGGGCTGGCGTGACCGGCCAGAAACTGCGTTGTGCAAAGGAAAAATCGAGTCTCGCTCTCGGATTGGGAGGAGGAGGAGGGTGGGCGAGAGAGAGAGAGTGAGAGATGGGGGGCACCGAGATCTTGGTCCAAGGGCTGCTCTTCCTCTTCGCTCTGGGCATCTTCTTGGGCCTCCGCTCGATCCCTAGGCGGGCCCTCTCCGGCCTCCGCCGCCGCTCCCACTCCTCCGCCGCCGCCCGCCGCCACTTCTTTCAGGGCGGCCAGCTCCTCGCCCGCGCCCGCTCCGCCTCCTCCGGTGCCCGCACCTCTGCCCTCGCCCGCTCCGCCGCCGACGAGGCCGATCGCGCCATCGCCCTCGAACCCCGCGACGCCGCCCACCACATTCTTAAAGCCCTCGCTCTCGATCTCCAGGGCCGCCCCCTCCCCGCCCTCCGCGCCCTCGACACCGCCCTCTCCCCGCCGGCCGCCAAGTCCCTCGCCCCCCGCGAGCGTGGCGACGCTCTCGCGAAGCGCGCCGAGATCCATCTCGCGGTAAACCGCCGCCGCCGCCTCGACCAAGCCCTTGCCGATCTCCTCGAGGCCGTCCACCTCAGCCCCGACAACGCTAGGGCCTTCTCGCTCCTCGGCGAGTGTTACGAGCACAAGGGGGCGGGGGTGGAGGAGGAAGCCAGGACGGCCTACCAGAACGCTATTCGGATCGATGCGTCGCTGGCCTCGGCTCGTGAGGGCCTCCGACGGTTGTCGGAATCTAAAAACATGGATTCTTGATTCTTGAGTCGATCAAGGTATTATCTTTCTTGGTTTCCCCGTTCTTCTGAATATTATACTAGGGCTATCTGCATCAAAGATGGAATATTGATTAGCTTTGCTTGTGGTAATCCATCCTACTCCTCTTCATTCATCTCCTCGTAACAACAACGTTTCTTGCTTCGAGTTCATGTATTAGTCCAGGCTTTTAGATCAACAAAAGATTTATTTGTTTCTCTTTAAATATCTCTTTATTTTTCATGAGAGCTAATGAAAGAAGTTGAAAGGGAGTGTAAATATATTAACCGGGACAATTGTTGAAGTGGATGACCTAAACCCGGTTTTCTCGAATGAGTTGTCATAAATATTTATTTTGTCAACTGAATTTTGCTTATCGTAGTCCATACAAACAACTTTGGTATCATTTTCTACACATATACTGGTTAGTTGCAGCTGAACACCACGATCAGTTAATGTTATAAAGGGCTTCATGTTCGCATCACAAATGCTGTCAATGATGGCATGTTCTGCTGAGGTGAATAATATGGGGGCCTAACCATCCTAGACTTTATGACATTTAACTGATCCATCGGTGTATGGTTTATTCCATGTTAGCTGTGATTTATGATTGTCCCATTAACATAGACGATCTGCGCTACTCTGCACAATGAATTCTGTGTAGGCAATCATTTGTTGTGCATATATATCTTCAAAAAATTTTATTCCAGATGATGCAACTCGACAGTGATATTCTAAGCCAAATCTACTGCTTAAAAAAAAAGTAGGTGAGAATAATATTTTGGATTCTTGTACTAGTTTATATTTTATTATTGACAGGGAATGTATATCATGCTTTGCGTTTTTGCTGCATTAACAATAAGAATATTCATTGTCCATTATTGTCAAGATTGATTGCATGTTTTTGGAATATATACTTAGCATTCATGCCCCCAGTACATGATCAATGCTGCTGATGCCAAATTGATTATGAAAATTCCATAGCTATGAGCCATAGCTTTATGTGGAGCACAAACTCAATGAAATTGAATCCTTAAAAAACTGACTTGTTTAGCTCCGTTTCAACCTGTGCACTTCAGTTTCCACCAGGAGATACTTGGTTTGATCGTTGTAGGATTTTTAGACCTTGTAAAACAATACAGATTCATGGTGGCTCAATTATATCCGAGATATTTATTTTGCGAAGCATCTCTTATATTATTATAGGGAATTAGTCCCCCCCCCCCCCTTTTTTTTTTTGTGTGTGACCTTAATAAAAACTTCGAGCTACAATCTCTTTCCATTTATTGTTACTCCTTGAATCCCTATGCTTGTGTCCTTCTGATCTTGCTATTCATGATGGTTCCAGTTTTCCAACTTTTTGCTTCTATTACTTGCTATTGTGGCCAGAGTTTAAGTATTATCTCGAGCTACTTGTATAGAATAATATCGTTTCATTTGATATGACAATATGATGATGTGTACTTGATACCTCATTATTCCAGAGACTTTGTTAGCTATAAAACTAGTAGCAACGGAAACAGCTGGAGATATGTGGTTCTAGAATTTACATTGGTGATATCATGGCAACACTGGGCAGGTTGTTGCTTCACTTTTGTCGTGGGGTTCCATATATCAATAATGGCTCCGTGCTTTGCTGTGCGAATATAAATGAGTCATTTATGTGGAACCTCCTGGATGTCATGGAGAAGCCATGGTAACCAGAATTTTGTCTGATTAATGCATCTTTCAACCCTGCAGCAGCACTCAATTTCAAGTGCTCTGGTTCCTTTATGCTGCACCAAGTACTCTTGTAGACGCCCCCCCCCTCCCCAATTGGGTTAGGGTTAGGTTTTTTGGACCCTTCCCCTTCCTCCATTCCTCTCCCTCTCCCCGTCTCCTCCCCCCCTTCCCACTAGGGTTAGGGTTTTTCTTATCCCTCTTCTTTCCTTCCCCCTTCCTTCCTCCCTCTCTATTCCCCCCTCACCCTCTCGCTTCCTCTCTCCTTTCCTCCCTCTTCCTATTTTTAGCATACTCTGGAATGGTGTGGTATGGATCCATGTCGAACAGAACCTATTGCTAGTTGATATGATCTCTGACACTTGTTTGACGAAGCTTGTTACCGGCAATGAGGGACCGAGAAAGTAAATGGTCAAAAGCTAAAATTATAATTTTTTGACATTTGTTTATTAGCATAATCAACAACTCTAAAGTTACCTCAATTTGGAAATCCCCTGGCCTTGTAATTTTGAGCTCATTTGGTTATAACTTGCAGCTAAAATAAGTCTTATTGTAAACTTATCAAATTAATTTTCTAATATCAATGGCTGAAAATCATTCTTTAAAGCACAACCTTGAAATTCCTAATTCTGTATATATATATATATATATATGTACACGCACACATATCAATATATATACATGTGTGTGTGTGTGTAGAGACACACATGCGTACACGCGCCCGCCCGTGCACATATATATGTATATATTATATATATAATCTAACACCATTATTTGCTTTTGAACCAATCTGTCGTCTGTTTATAGAGTGACTAGGTATTCATTGACATGCTTTTACCTATGAATGTTCATCAAACGTCAGTAAGAAGCGAAAGCAGCAGCAGCTCTTAAAACGCCCAAGGTAAACATCATGCATAAATCTAACAAAAATTGGATCAACCTGTCTACAGGATGTTCGGGTCTGTAAAGATTCTGCTGATGGGTCAAAACAGGTCAATTTCTGGCAAGTTCTGACCCCACACCATCAGGAGCTGGCCCTAAAACCTTTTGTAGTGTTCATTGCTTCATATTTAGGATTGAGGTCGATGATGATTGCTTGAAGGAATGTAACAAGAATTCAGCATCTCTGCATTTGATGAAGAAAGTGTCGGCAAAAATTTACTGCACATGATCCAGACAGATTGTATATCTTGACAATGTGGGGCTATTAAATGTCATGGTGGGTGATGTTGGTTAAATTGTCAATATAAAGTTATGTTCTCTGGTATCTCTTTTTGAATGTAGTTTCTGTAGTATTCATTGCTTTTACATGAACTTGATATTTGGGATTGAGGGTGATGAGGATTGCTTGAAGAGATCTAACGGGAGTTCAGTATCTCATCATTCGGTGAAGAAAGCATCAACAAAAGTTTACTGCACATGATCCAGAGAGTATGCATACATTGATGATGCGAGGCAAGGAACAGTGTTTGGTTGGGCATTGTTGGTCGAATCGTCCTGTTTTTGAATGTGCTGAGCTTTTTATCTTCCATTGACTTGATTGATTTGAGTTCTTCGTTCACCAGGATCCCTCTTGCAACCTGTAATCTGCCTCTCTGAAGATTTCGGGGATAACCCCTTTGAAGCCACCACCAAAGGGCTTCTTTCATGGGGTAGCCCTTACTGGTGGCTTCTTTTTTCATTCTAGTATGGTGAACCAAAGAATTATAGAAGATTTTTTATGCACTGCGGGTGGTACGCGCGGTTGTATGAAGCGAAAGGGAACAAGAATAACATAGAAAATATACGAAAATCAAAATTTCTACCTGTAGATGGCTTTGTTGGAGTTTTCACTATCATGTTGGACATAATATCGACTGATTCAGCTGATGTTTATTCGGTTATCAACGTTAATGACGGAGGTGAGCGTGTTTAGGTGAGGTGAGGCAGAAAGGCCCCGATGGGATATGCTCCAAGCTCCAATCACTGCAGCAGTTGTCATCTCAAGGATTGACTCGGTCGTAGCCTGACCAGGCCCCCTACATCGATACCCTTCCAATGGGTACAATGTTCATTTTGTAACAGATAAACATGACATAACTTTTAGCAAATATAGGGATGAAGCTTGACCCGAGTTAAAATTCGTTCTTACGGCGGCCATGGAGAGGCTCCGTTCCACCCACTTTTGTTTTGGTAACCCATGGGCCGTGTATCTCCCGTAATTTCTAAGTGAAATGCTTGAGAGCAACCAACCATGAACGCCCGCCGCCCCCACCCCCACCCCCCACATCGTGCAGGGAAAGTTGCTACTTTGGAAAGCGTGGTCTTAACCACCGGCCTCTGATGAATAATACCATGTGGGTTCTCTCACCAAACCCACCAGCATTTAAGTCAGCCTTCACATCTTAGCGAATGATGACAAGGTGACGCCAATTTTAGGTTCTTCCACAAAATTATTCATGACTTGATGGCATCAATAATTTTGCTAGACTCGATCTGATTGGTGGATACTACCTCCCATACCGATCAACGTATACTTCGATCTAGACCCGAACCAATTCAATTTGCATCCTACCACGTTGCTTTTGGTCCTCAATTCGATCTGGATTTAGATGTGGATGTGATCCACTCACCCACTCACTCACCTACCTTCCCGAGTTATAAATCTTGGGCCGTTCCCATTCTCCTTGTACCCTTCTAAGCTTGGAACAATTATCCGTATCCAGCAAAGGACGAGGAGCAGGGCGGAATAAAGCAGGTACGATCATCTCTTTTCAATGTTTATTTGGATTCTTTCTTCGTGGTTCATGATCTCTTGTTTTTTCCTAAAGTGGAGGAAATGGAATTGCCAAAATTTAAAGATGTTATAGTTTCAATTTTCCCTCTCCCTTTATACATTATTTTTCAGGCCATTGACAGGGAGGATCTTTTCCTATTTGAATTGAACAAATTATTTTTCAGGCCATCTCTCTCTTTTTCTCTTTTTGTAGCACAAAAACCGATCCATTAACCTGCAAATGTGCAATGTACGTAGCATAAATAGGTTAAAAATGATCGTCAGAAATTCTTTAACAATTTATAGGGAATTAAACAAACACACAAAAAAAAAAAATAGATATCTACATGATATGATATAAAAATTGTTTTTCCCATAGGGGTTGCATACTACGTTGCGACGTGTAAACAAAGGAAGCATATTATATAGCTAAGTGACGTAGCTTAACATCAGACAATGGTTATTTAACGGTTAATAAAAGATACTCTGGACCATGAAGAGTTAAAAAAGAGTTAAAGAGAATATAGAGATTATATAGAGTCCTCATAAACTCAACCTTAAACAATGTTAATTTAAAGGTAAATAAAAAGTACTTAGGATCATGAAGAGTTAGAAAAGATTTAAAAGAATATGACCATATTGAAAGTATTCAACAATCAGTTTTGATTATATACTGCCACATCAGATGAAAGCGTATATAACTCATGTATAAGTACAACAGCAAGTAGAGGGGTGCATATTGCATCCCATACAGTACATCAGCATACAACTAGTATATTATAAAAGTTATGAAAATTAAAAGTAAATATTCCACCAATTCTATTAAAAGAATGAAGTAGATATAACAATCATCACGAACTTTTTTAATGTTTATAATGATTCATACGGAATTAATCCATCTTTCCATTTGCATGGAAATAGAAAATAGATGAACATAAAAAAATAAGAAAAGCTAGAAATTTCTTTTTCCTGCTACTTCAGAGCAGCTCCCAATTTTTCACTATATGCTAGATCATATGATTACCGTGGGTTCACATGTGTAAGCTCTAACATGGATCTAATGATGGTAGGATGGGTCCAACGATATTATGTGCACACTTAACTTGGTACAAAACGAGCAATGTAGATGAGTTGGATGAATTTCTAGAGATTTCTGAATCAGAAAATTCTATAAGAGAAAGTGAGAGTCAGGCTAGAATCATGTCGATTGAATTTCGATTCAGATCGAGTCATGTCAAAATTCTATAATGGGAGTCTTATATCAATGATCCAAACTGTTGAATATAATCTAATATCTTGCGCATAAAAAATTATATAATTTAAAATCTCTAGCCTGCATCGAGTAGTTAAAAATTGAACAATTTAAATTAAATTAAATTAAATATATTTTTTAATTACTTGATGCATAGAATAAGAATTTTTAAATCATATGATTTTTAGTATGCAAATAGTTTTGAGGCAGTAGATCATATCCAACGATTTGGATCATCGATGCAAGATTTTTATTATTTAGCTTTAACTTGATTGGTTCTGACCCCAAATTCCACCAATCTTATCCAAGTCTTACATGTATTCACCTAACTTGATATTAAACAAGCAATGTAGATGTGTAAGATGAATATATATATATATATATATATATTCAGGTTTATTTTGCATGCGCTGGTGGAAACGACTTAATAAATGGTATGGTGTTGGTACGGTGGTCGCGACTCATGGCGGTGCGTGTGACTCTGGGTTTGTGCGCGTGCGAAGAGCATGGGTTAGGGGGTTCATGCAGTATAGAACGACGGCCTAGCGGCCGTATAATCCGAGTAAAACAACTCAAGACTGCAGACGGTTTTGAAGAAATTTTCTGACGGTTCGGTCACAGTTTAGGTGGGGAATATGTAAGGATGCGAGCCTTTAAAAAGATGTTAGCTGACGCTGTGCACAGTTGTATGTACTTACCATTGCTGCCACCGTCAAAGGTGGCAGCGGTAGCTACCACTTGGAAAATGGTGGATCCCTACCACCGTAGAACGCAAGGGCCAGCTGCTTCCTTGATGCTTTTAATCATTATCTAAAAGATTACTCTTTACCCACACTTCGTTAGACATTTAAGGACTTAAATTATTAGGTCTAGTACCCTTTTGCATGCTGATGGTCATGATTACATGCTTAAAAGATTTTGAGGCCTCGCATCTCCTTCATCATATATACATACATATTAGAGCTTTATCCATTCCATATGCACCCAAGCTGGAGAAGAGTCTATATTGCAAGTGATTCCATTACTCGCAGATTATTATGAGAGGCCTTTTTTCCTTTCCCAAATGTGCCTGTTTATGTACATTTCCAAGTTCATGATATTGCATTTCAAGAAGACATCTTATGCATATCTCACAAGAATACTATAATTATATATTTTGATTATTGAGAGGTATTGGTTGCAGAGAGTAGAGGGTACTATTTACCCTTTCTCAGGGAGGAGATATTCTGCATGGTGCATTAATTGTTTGCATGTTTAGGGCAGTTAATTAAGCTTCTCTGAAAAGAATTAATGCCCTTGACTCAAATTGCAAAATAAATAGAGAGAGATAATTGTGACTAATACAACATAAGTTGGTAAATTAGGAATATATTCTTTTCAAAACTTTCTCGTCTTTTTGTTTGAGAAGTGCCAGCCTTTTGACTATTATAATTAAAATGTCATGAAACAGGCGATAGAACTCATTCTGGAAATTTTTTACTAATCACCTGCCCGCTGGACCTTCTTTTTTTTAGCTGTCTCAACAAGTTAATTAATTTTTTATATATGATATGACATAAAAAAAAAAAATTTGTCTTGACAATGACACGTGATATATATATAACTCTAGAACTAACGGAATCTTAACCATCAACCCCATTATGCTCACTTTAAATTAAAATGAGATCTTAGCTTGGTTTGGACTAAGCTTGGGTGACATCAAACACATGCAAATTAACCAAGCAACGTACACGGGCAAGGTATAGTTTGGCATCGTAGGCCCTCCAATAGCATAAACCTTGTCCTAAGTAATAAAAATTGTTTCTAAGAGTGGATTCAGTCATTGCAAAGCCTGGAAGAGTACACATGGCGCGAACTAATTTTTCTTGGCCCACCAAGTTGGTCGATAGGGTTCGGACGGATGCGGCTGCATTCTGCGTGCGAGCGCAAAGCAGGCGAGAAGTCAGAAAACCGGGCGGTGAGTGCATCTCACCTCAACTTTCGGGAGCCTGCGTGCTTGAAGAGGTTGATGCTTCGTATGAAAAGATGGGGTCACAGGAAGAAAGAGAATTTTATCATTGTGTTGACGTCATCCGCTGCCCATTGACCGACGACCATGCCACGTGAGTGTAATCCAGCCCTCCAACCCCATTCCAACCATCGTTAATTAATGTAAGCGATACTTCCTAGAAGATAAAAAACCGAAGAACAATATGTAATTAATGGATCGTTAGTTCCTATATATATTCTTAATTATCTACGTACGTAACTATTGAAGATAAATTTTATTTTTATTGAAATTTAATCTGATGCTTAATCTAATATGACTGATAATTATGAAAAAACTTTGATTGAGAATTTTTTCTCTAGCAGTCGAATTTTGGATGAACTTTTTTAGCAGTCGAACCTCTTTAGCGACCAAATCCTCCTACTCCCTCCAGCAGGCAAATCCCAACTGAATTCCTTCAAATAATCGAACTCTTTTCAGACTTCTCCTTCAATCAGACTTCTCCATCAGTCGGACTTCTCCTTCAATCGAATTCCTCCAAGAGCCAAACTTCTACCGGACCTTTTCCTCAGTCGGATTCCTTCAGGAGCCCAACTCTTTCCGAACCTCTCTTTCAATCAGATTCCTCCAGGAGCCAAACTTCTTCGAAACTTTTCCTTCAGTCGAATTCCTCCAAGAGCCAAACTATCTCCAAACTTCTCCATCAGTCGGACTTCTTTCGGACTTTTTCTTCAATCGAATTTCTCCAAAAGCTGAACTCCTACCGGACTTCTCCCCCAGTTGTATTCCTCCAGAAGCCCAACTCCTTCCGGACCTCTCTTTCAATCGGATTCCTCCAGAAGCTGAACTTCCTTCGGACTTTTTCTTCGGTCGAATTTCTCCAAGAGCCGAACTTCCTCCGAACTTCTCCTTCAATTGAATTTCTCCAGGAGCCGAACTTCCTTCGGACTTCTCCTTCAGTCAAATTTCGTCAGAAGCCGAACTCCTTCCGGATTTTTCTTTCAGTCAAATTCCTTCAAGAACCGAACTCCTTTCGAACTTCGCTTTCAGCCGAACTTCTCCACCAGTCGAACTCCTTCAGTCGAACTTCTCCACCAGTTGGATTCCTTCTGGACTTCTCTATTAGTCGAGCTTCTTCATCAATTGGACTTCTTTTGGACTTCTCCATCAGTCGAACTTCATCCAAATTTTTCTAACAGATTACTTTCAGATTTCGACTAGCATTCCTTCCGGATGACTCCTTCTAGCCGTATTTTCTTTAGGAGTCTGAACTCCTCTGAAATTGACATGCGTCAAAGCTCTTCACCCCTCCACGTAACTCCGAGCGGCTCAGTATCGGATGGCTACCGCTGTCACTATCAGTCTGCTGCAGGCGGTGCTCCTCTCATGCGGTTCCGAGTGGCCAGCTATCAGATGGCTATGGTTGTCACTATTAGTCTGCTACAAGCGGCGCCCCTCTCCATATCAAATCCTATACAGCCCCGAGCGGCTAGCTACCGGATGGCTACGGTTGTCACAATCAGTCTGCTGTGGATTTCATCTACAAAAGAGATCCTCCAGATACGTTTTCTCTAAGCTCTCTTCTTCTTCCCAAAACTCTGTTGAATTCTTGCCTGAGCACTCCATTTCTGTTGGTCAAAAGAGCTGACTTGATCGTCGGAGGGTCCTACCGGAGCCACCACCATCGACTCTGGACGAGACTTTATTTTGCAGATCACTGACGGCGACCTCTTCTTCTCCAACTCCAACTCGATTCAGTGTCAACCAGATTCAGCACCAACAGGATTGGCGCTAGACGATGGGCCCACTATTCCTGAGGTACCCTTGTTCTTAAAGGAGTGCTCAGCCGACTCTGTGGATCTTTTTCTCCAAGATTCATCTCCATTCTCTCCCTCAACCCCAAGAAATGCCTCGAAAGAAGACGACTATCCGGAGATCTACCGCTTCTACCGTCAGATCCAAGCCAGACCTGTCCATTCCGACTCCAGCATCGATGCTTCAACCTCCTCCTCCACCGACGACCATGATCAATCCGAAATAGTTTAATCTACTTATGCAGCGGATTCATGGCCTCATCGAGGTGGTATAGGTCATGCGGCAGCCCCTAGCAGCGATTCCACTAGAAAATCCACCATCGGGATGTCAGAAATCAGTCCCAAGGAAGAGCACTTGGGCTAGCATATCCATCACCCCTTAAAAGGAAAAATAGAGAGCAAAGGATCCTTGTTCAGATCGTGATTCTTCTTCGAAAGAAACCTTCACTATTTACAGTCTAAAGCCTTCCAAGATCTGCGATCGAGATGACGTCGTCGATTAGAAAATGCGGGGGATGGATTGGCGGATTGAGTAACTCTGCCATGTTGCCTCGGCTCATCATGAGGACGTCCGCATCGATTCCTCCTTTCTCTCCCCAAACTATGCAAGAGTCTGTTCCGCCGAACTTTAAGCTTCCCCTGGTTTGAAAGCTACGATGGAACCTCTGATCCGATCGATCACCTGGAGGCCTTTCGATCTATGATGCTGCTCCATGATGCACCAGATGCCATCTTATGTCGAGCTATTTTATCTACCTTAAAGGGAGCAGCAAGAAATTGGTACTCGATGTTGAAGCTGTGTATGATCTTCTCCTTTGAACAGATGAGCCATTAGTTTGCAGCTCACTTCTTCAGCAGCCAACGTCCGCGTCGAGCTTCAGATTCCTTGATGAATATCAAGAAGGAGGGCCGAATGAAGTTCTTCAGTATCGCTGGTAGAGGGCCGAATGAAGTTCGGCCATGTTCACGGACTCTTTCTGAGCGCAAGCGAGCCTGGACTCCTACTCAAGCTCGTCATCAAAGAAGCCCCGACAGAAGGGCGCAAAGAAGTTCTTCCCTCAGAAGGTTTCATAACTATATCCTTTTTAATGCTCCTAAAACTCAAGTTCTGATGGAAATTAAGAATCAACTACCAAGATCAGAAGAATTACGATCTCTCCCAAATAAGTACAATCAAAGCAAGTACTGTTTGTATCATCATGATCACGGCCACGATACTAAATGATGCGTGCGTGGGCGAGTGACTCCGAACAAAAAATTTTAGGATTACGTGATTTTGGAAAAATGGGCGTAACTTCCTCAATACAGGTCGGATTGACCCGATTCTAAAAGTCACAGATCAAGGACTCGTAGATCTACAACTTTTGTGTTTTGAGTTTTCCACAAATAAGCTCTGTGGAGTGAGCAATTCTGGGAGAAAGTGGACGAGGCACTGTGTTTGTGGGGATGTGTGTAACTCGAGGATATGGAAGGTTTATCACCTAAGCCTAAAGGCACAAGCCACCAGCCAAGGATGAAGGACCGAGATAGTTGCAGTTCACCACCAAGGCTTAAAGGAAATTCCACCGGCCAAGGATAAAGAACTGTTTGATTCACCACCAACGACGTTGGATAAAGAATCGAGATAATAATTCAACTCACAAAGAGGAATTTTCATTCATTCAACCAGTCTGATTACAAAATGAGAATATGTCTCATTATATAGATATTAGACTCAGAATTGAAAACAACATGGGAACTACCCAAACATTAAAGACTAAACAAAACTGAAATAGCATTAAAGGTCTAGGAACTAGGGAATGCAATAAATGACATGGGGACTAGGAGTCTTATCTCTTCAGCCTTCAAAATTCGTCCACCAACAATAACTAGCAAATAAATGACATGGGGACTAGGAGTCTTATCTCTTCAGCCTTCAAAATTCGTCCACCAACAATAACTAGCAAATATCTACTTCCAAAGAGTATTAAATCACTATGGAACTTGATCCTGAATAACTCCCCTTTGATATATCATCGATCAGCAACGAATTTTGATATTGGTATCATCATTCCTTAACCCATCGAAGCAAGTTGTAACCGAAGTTAGTCTTGGCATGAATAAGTACCGATAGTGTTTGTTTTGCCGAAGGAATCTGCTCAGGACTTAAGGATTGATCAGTAGTCTCGGATGCTCCCGCATCATTCCCCCCGGGTTGTTTGAGATTTGTCCTCAAATCTGACAAGTCATCATCCTCCAAGTAAGGAGAAAGATCACCTACATTAAAAGTTGCCGAAACTCCATATTCTCCAGGAAGATCAATCTTGTAAGCATTTTCGCCAATTCTCTCGAGAACTTCAAATGGACCGTCAGCTCTAGGCATAAGCTTATTCTTCCGCTGAGAAGGAAATCTTTCCTTCCTTAAGTGTAACCACACAAGATCACCTGGTTGGAAATGAGCCTTCCTCCGATGTTTATTAGCTTTCTTCCTATAAGACTCGTTAGCCTTCTCGATCTTGCTTCGAATCTGCTCATGGAGTTTTTTCATTGATTCAGCTCTCTCTTTGCCATCAAAGTTCACTTGTGAATTGGATGGAATAGGAATTAAATCAATCGGTGTGAGCGGATTGATTCCATACACAACTTCGAAGGGTGATCGACCAGTAGTATAACTCGGTGATCGATTATAAGCGAACTCAGCATGTGCAAGCTTCAAATCCCAATCTTTTAGAGATTTACTAACCATTCCTCGAAGTAACGTAGTGAGAGTGCGATTGGTTACTTCCTGTTTGGCCATCGGTTTGAGGATGACAAGTGGTGCTGAATAGAAGTCTGGTTCCAAGCATTCTCCATAAGGTCTTCCAGAAATAACTTAAAAACTTAGAATCACGATCAGATACAATGGTCTTTGGTACTCCATGAAGGCGAATGATCTCCTTGAAATAAAGATCAGCCACATGAGATGCATCATCCGTCTTGTGACATGGAATAAAATGAGCCATTTTAGAAAACCGATCAACGACCACCATAATGGCATCTTTTCCCCTCTGAGTTCTTGGAAGAGCCACAATAAAATCTATGCTCACATCTTCCCAAGGCTGTAATGGTACTGGGAGGGGAGTATACAGCCCTTGATGGAAATGACTCTTTGCTCTTTGACAAGTTGCACACCTCAAGATGATAGCATGTACCTCTCCACTCATCTTTGGCCAATAAAAGTGCTCTTGAAGGATTTCAAGAGTTTTGTTCACGCCGAAGTGACCAGCCAAACCTCCACCATGTGCTTCTCGGATCAACAATTCTCTAAATGAACTCTTCGGCACACATAATCGATTTCCCTTGAAAAGGAAGCCATTTTGGAGAGAATATGTACCTTGAATTCCATGTTTGCAACTATCGATAATAGTAGAGAACTCCGGGTCTTCAGAATATAGTTCTTTCATGGATTGAAAACCAAGAATTCTAGAATCAAGAACAGCAAGCATACAGTATCTTCTTGATAAAGCATCCGCAACAACATTAGTATGGCCAGGTTTATACTTCGAAACGAAAGAAAAGGATTGAAGAAATTCTACCCATTTGGCATGCCTTGAGTTGAGCTTGCGTTGGCCACTAATAAACTTCAAAGCCTCATGATCAGAATGAAGTACAAACTGTTTAGGCCTCAAATAATGACTCCAATGATCAAGAGCTCTCACAATGGCGTAGAACTCCTTATCATAAGTTGAGTAGTTCTTCTTCGAATCAGTTAACTTTTCACTGAAATATGCCAATGGTCTTTGTTCTTGAACAAGAACAGCTCCAATGCCAACTCCACTTGCATCACATTCAACTTCAAATACTTTATCAAAATTAGGAAGGGCAAGAACGGGGGACTCACATAGCTTCTGTTTGATGAGTTCAAAAGCGTCATGAGCAGCTCCTGTCCATTCAAAAGAACCCTTCTTCATGCATTCAGTGATAGGGGCCATGATTGTACTGAAGTTCTTCACAAAACGATGATAGAAAGAAGCAAGGCCATGAAAACTCCTTACATCGGTAATGGATTTCGGAACCGGCCAGGTTTTCATTGCATCCACCTTCAATTGATCAACAGAAATTCCATCTTTCGAAACCACATATCCAAGGAATATAATGCTGGAAGAGAAGAACTCACACTTCTCCATTTTGGCATAAAGCTTCTGTTCTCTCAAGGCTTTAAAGACCTGTTTCAGATGAGAAATATGCTCCTCTTCGCTTCGACTATAAACAAGGATATCGTCAAAGTATACAACAACAAATCGACCAATAAAGGAACGAAGAACCTCGTTCATAAGCCTCATGAAAGTACTTGGAGCATTAGAAAGTCCGAATGGCATAACCAACCATTCATATAAGACCTCCCTTAGTCTTGAAAGCTGTTTTCCACTCATCTCCTTCCCGCATTCGGATCTGGTGATAGCCACTTCGCAAATCTATCTTCGAAAACACAGTAGAACCATATAATTCATCAAGCATATCATCAAGTCTAGGTATAGGATACCTATACTTAATAGTGATGTTGTTGATGGCTCGGCTATCGACACACATTCTGAATGTTCCATCCTTCTTTGGTACGAGTAGAGCCGGAACAGAACATGGGCTCATACTTTCTCGAACATATCCCTTGTCGATAAGTTCATTGACTTGTCTTTGCAACTCCTTTGTTTCCTCCGGGTTGCATCTATATGCTGCTTTGTTCGGTAGAGGGGCACCGGGCAGCAAGTCAATTTGGTGCTCAATACCTCTTATTGGAGGTAATCCAGATGGCAATTCTTCGGGGAACACATCTGCAAAGTCTCTTAACAAGGAATGCATTTTCGGATGTATAGGTCTCTCTTTCTCACTCTTTTTCTCAACCATAAGCAAAGCAAATACATTTTTCTGTTTGGTAATGGCTCTCTCAACCTGTGTTTTACTCAAGAAAAGATTTTCCTTACTAGTGTTTCCCTCCCCAGGTTGATTTCGATGTAGCATGCTCGGTTTCAAAGATTCAAGAGTAATGCATTTTCGTTCCTTGTGAAAAGAGTATGTGTTTTTATGCCCATCATGTACAGCCTTTCTATCATATTGCCAAGGTCTACCTAACAACAAGTGACAAGCATCCATGGGAATAACATCGCACAGAACTTCATCTCGATAATTCTTCCCAATGGAAAATGATATAAGGGCTCGTTTGGTTACCTTCACATCACTTCCTTTGCTAAGCCACTGAAGCTTGTAAGGTTGAGGATGTTTCGATGTTGGTAGCTTCAGTTTTTCAATCATGGTTGTCGAGGCGACATTGGTGCAGCTTCCTCCATCGATAATCATCGTACACACCTTCCCGTTAATAGTGCAACGGGTGTGGAAGATGTTCTCCCTTTGCTCATTTTCTTCGGGAGATATCTCAGCATGTAATGCTCTCCGTATCACCAACAACTCGCCATCATCAGCTTTTTCAATGATATTCTCGGATTCTTTAGCTTCAGAATCATTCTGGTCATGTTCATCGCTGGCCTCTTGAAGTTCCAAATCGATCTTCTCAATTTCTTGAAGAGTCATAACTCTCCGATTTGGACAATTAGCTTGCAAATGCCCATAGCCATGGCACTTAAAACACTTCCTTGTGTCACCATCAACTTTCTTGCTGGTTTCTTTGACGGGTTCCACCAACTTCTCTTTACCCTTAGCTTTCGACGAAACACCTTCATATTTGCTTGAGGAAGCACCCCTAAAGTAGGATGTCCCCTTCGAGGAGGTTCTGGAAGAAAACCTCTTGCTACTCTTTAGTTGTTTCTCAACCTTCATTGCTAGCTTGCAAACATCTTCGAAGGACCAATAAGGCTGAAGTTCAACCAAATCAGCAATTTCCTGATTCATGCCACCAAGGAATCGAGCGATGGTTTGCTCGGGAACTTCTGGAACTTCACACCTCATCATGAGTTGTTCGAACTCACGAATATATTCTTCAATACTCATCCCTTGTTGTCTTAGGGAATTCAACTTGAGAAACAGATCTTGCTTATAGGTATCGGGCAAGAACCTCTTCTTCATAAGTTTCTTGAGTTTATCCCAAGACTTGATTCGGCTTTTCCCTTCTCTAGCTCGCTGATGCTTTAAATTCTCCCACCATAGAGAAGCATATTTAGTAAGTTTCAGAACAGCGACCTTGCACCTCTTCTCATCCGAGTAGGACTTGAAGTCAAAAACTCGTTCAATGGCATGGAGCCAATCAACAAAGTTGTCAGGATTGAGACTACCTTCGAACTCAGGTGCATCTGCTTTAATCTCACGGTCATTCTCATGGTGTCTTCTTCTTCTTCTCCGAACTCGGTGCTCAGAAGCACTAGAGTTGCCTCCAGTGGAATTAGAATCATCATTAGAATTGTGATGCGAATCTGAATTGTCATGGTGTCGCTGAACATCGGGACGCCTTGCTGGTTGCTCTTGTCTTGCCGGGTTCTCTAGGAGATTGAGAACTCGCTCCATTTGCCTTTGGAGATTCTCTATAGCACGATCTCGCCTTAGGTCGTGCGCTTGCTCCAAAGTCAAGCCTCGTGGAACTTGTTCGTCACCCATGATAAGTAGAAGATAACATTACAAAGGAATCACTCAAGATAAGTTCAACCTTGAGCTCTGATACCAACTTGATGCGTGCGTGGGCGAGTGACTCCGAACAGAAAATTTCAGGATTGCGCGATTTTGGGAAAAATGGGCGTAACTTCCTCAATACAGGTCGGATTGACCCGATTCCAAAAGTCACAGATCAAGGACTCGTAGATCTACAACTTTCGTGTTTTGAGTTTCCACAAATAAGCTCTGTGGAGTGAGCGATTCTGGGAGGAAGTGGACGAGGCACTGTGTTTGTGGGGATGTGTGTAACTCGAGGATATGGAAGGTTTATCACCTAAGCCTAAAGGCACAAGCCACCAGCCAAGGATAAAGGACCGAGATAGTTGCAGTTCACCACCAAGGCTTAAAGGAAATTCCACCGGCCAAGGATAAAGAACTGTTTGATTCACCACCAACGACGTTGGATAAAGAATCGAGATAATAATTCAACTCACAAAGAGGAATTTTCATTCATTCAACCAGTCTGATTACAAAATGAGAATATGTCTCATTATATAGATATTAGACTCAGAATTGAAAACAACATGGGAACTACCCAAACATTAAAGACTAAACAAAACTGAAATAGCATTAAAGGTCTAGGAACTAGGGAATGCAATAAATGACATGGGGACTAGGAGTCTTATCTCTTCAGCCTTCAAAATTCGTCCACCAACAATAACTAGCAAATAAATGACATGGGGACTAGGAGTCTTATCTCTTCAGCCTTCAAAATTCGTCCACCAACAATAACTAGCAAATATCTACTTCCAAAGAGCATTAAATCACTATGGAACTTATCCTGAATAACTCCCCTTTGATATATCATCGATCAGCAACGAATTTTGATATTGGTATCATCATTCCTTAACCCATCGAAGCAAGTTGTAACCGAAGTTAGTCTTGGCATGAATAAGTACCGATAGTGTTTGTTTTGCCGAAGGAATCTGCTCAGGACTTAAGGATTGATCAGTAGTCTCGGATGCTCCCGCATCACGAGTTCGATGGGTTCGATCGCTAGAGGGAGTCCGGAAGGTTCGGCCACTGGAGGAGTTCGACTGCTAAAAAAATTCGGTCGGAGTTTGACTGCTGGAGAAAGAATTCCAAATCGAAGCTTTCTGATTACCAATCGTATTAGGCTAAGCATCAGATGACTTCGACGTAAGCGAAATTTATCCTCAATAATAGTCCCCCCACTTCTGAGTTCGAAATTTGAAAGAAGGGAGTACAAAAAGATGACTATCGAAGTGCTTTTTTGGACTCTACAAG